>NIVC01002952.1:50000-87877 GCA_002269645.1 Macrostomum lignano
CGTCGTCTTTGTCGTCTTTGCTGCTTCCGTAGGCGCTAGCGGTGCTGCAACTGTCGCCGCAGTTGTTTTTTTTCGCCTCGAACTCGTCACAAATCAATTTTGCAGCGAGCCAGTGCAGCTTCTCGAAGTAGGGAAACTGGAAGCGCGGCTCGGTTTCTAAGCGAAGCTCCATCTTGTAGATCCTATAACCATTCAAATGACCAATTGTTAAAGAAACTAAAACGGCCACTGACCAATCAGAGATGCCCAAGCCTCACTGGCCAATCAGAGATGCCCAAGCCGCACTAGCCAATCAGAGATGCCCAAGCCGCACTAGCCAATCAGAGATGCCCAAGCCGCACTAGCCAATCAGAGATGCCCAAGCCGCACTAGCCAATCAGAGATGCCCAAGCCGCACTAGCCAATCAGAGATGCCCAAGCCGCACTAGCCAATCAGAGATGCCCAAGCCGCACTAGCCAATCAGAGATGCCCAAGCCGCACTAGCCAATCAGAGATGCCCAAGCCTCACTGACCAATCAGAATAGGCCTATCTAACCCCGCAAAGCAAAACGCAATCGCAAGACCCATCACACCCATAGGCTTACCTAATCTGCATTGGCAAACTGTAGGTATGCAAGAAGTTGCCGCCAAACACCATGCTGTCAATCGGTGTGTAGACGGCGTGCACCCAGCCGGAGGGAAGCAGCACAGTCTGACCGGCTGTCACTCGCAAAACGCGCGGCTAACAAAGGAAAAAAGTAGAAAATATACAAAAAATAAATCTAATCAAGACATCTCATCTCATCTCTGATCTCAGTAAGTCTAATGCAAAATCTAATCTAGCCATCTCATATCTAATCTCAACAAGTCTAGTGCCAAATCTAATCTATCCATCTCCTATCTAGTCTCAACAAGTTTAGTATCATATCTAATTTAGCCCTCTTATATCTAATCTCAACAAGTCTAGAGCCAAATCTAATTTAGCCCTCTTATATCTAATCTCAACAAGTCTAGAGCCAAATCTAATTTAGCCCTCTTATATCTAATTTCAATAAGTCGAGAGCCGAATCTTATCTAGCCATCTTGATCTACGTAATCCCAGTAAGTCTAGTGCCAAATCTAATCTAGCCCTCTTATATCTAATCTCAATACGAGCTAAGTCTAGTGCCAAAATCTAATTTAGCCGTCTTATCTCCGATCTTAATTCTAGAGCCGAATCTAATCTAGCCATCTTATATCTAATCTCAATAAGTCTACAGCCAAATCTAATCTAGCCATCTCATATCTGGTCTTAAGAAGTCTAGAGCCAAATATAATCAAAGCCAAAGCCATAAGCCAATTATTCATCCCGCCACTACTCACGCCTCTAGCGCATCGGTCACCAAGGAAGATGGTGGACGAAGAGCTGGACAGCATCCAGGTCTCGTAGCAGGCCAAATTGCCATCGTTGGGCGGCAACAAATAGAAGACTTTCTCGCCCCAAAGCACGTGATACCAGACCGAGGAGCCGCCAAAGTCGATGTGGAAATCTGTGTAGGATCCCGCAGGACTTAGCAAGCAGAATTTGAGCAGCTCTGGTCGCTCCTCGATATCGAAATCCTTCTCAGACTGATCGCTAGTTTGTAGTTCATCAGCATTGACAGGATTTTCTTTGCTGCTAGCTGGAGCTTCAGCGGTTGGTTGATCAGCTGGCCAGCACCTGTTCACTAAGCTGAGTTGGCGAACAGCTAACGGAGCTTGAACCATGTCACCCAGCTCGCTGTCCGAGATCTCCAGGCTCAGCAGGTTCAATAGGCGGCCACTGCGGGAGCGGCTGAAATCAGGGGCGGAGCTGGTGGTTTAGGGGCTGAAGGGCGGATCAGGGGCGGAACTGGTGGTTTAGGGGCTGAAGGGCGGATCAGGGGCGGAACTGGTGGTTTAGGGGCTGAAGGGCGGATCAGGGGCGGAACTGGTGGTTTAGGGGCTGAAGGGCGGATCAGGGGCGGAACTGGTGGTTTAGGGGCTGGAGGGCGGATCAGGGGCGGATCTGGTGGTTTAAGGGCGGAACTGAAGGCGGATCTGGTGGTTTAGGGGCTGAAGGGCGGATCAGGGGCGGAACTGGTGGTTTAGGGGCTGAAGGGCGGATCAGGGGCGGAACTGGTGGTTTAGGGGCTGAAGGGCGGATCAGGGGCGGAACTGGTGGTTTAGGGGCTGAAGGGCGGATCAGGGGCGGAACTGGTGGTTTAGGGGCTGGAGGGCGGATCAGGGGCGGATCTGGTGGTTGAGGGCGGAACTGAAGGCGGATCTGGTGGTTTAGGGGCTGAAGGGCGGATCAGGGGCGGAACTGGTGGTTTAGGGGCTGAAGGGCGGATCAGGGGCGGAACTGGTGGTTTAGGGGCTGAAGGGCGGATCAGGGGCGGAACTGGTGGTTTAGGGGCTGAAGGGCGGATCAGGGGCGGAACTGGTGGTTTAGGGGCTGGAGGGCGGATCAGGGGCGGATCTGGTGGTTTAAGGGCGGAACTGAAGGCGGATCTGGTGGTTTAGGGGCTGAAGGGCGGATCAGGGGCGGAACTGGTGGTTTAGGGGCTGAAGGACGGATCAGGGGCGGAACTGGTGGTTTAGGGGCTGAAGGGCGGATCAGGGGCGGAACTGGTGGTTTAGGGGCTGGAGGGCGGATCAGGGGCGGATCTGGTGGTTTAAGGGCGGAACTGAAGGCGGATCTGGTGGTTTAGGGGCTGAAGGGCGGATCAGGGGCGGAACTGGTGGTTTAGGGGCTGAAGGGCGGATCAGGGGCGGAACTGGTGGTTTAGGGGCTGAAGGACGGATCAGGGGCGGAACTGGTGGTTTAGGGGCTGAAGGGCGGATCAGGGGCGGATCTGGTGGTTTAGGGGCGGAGCTGAGGGCAGTGTAGGTTTAGGGGTGGCACAGACTTAAGTATGTGTGGTTTAGGAGATCACAAGATTAGGCACTAGACTTGTTGAGATTAGATATAAGATGGCTAGATTAGATTTTGCACCACCAATTTCGCTCACTTCTCGCTAAGCCACCAGGTGGCGAAATCGGCCAGCTGCATTCGAAAATCTCGCTGCTCCACAACGTTGATGACGTCGACTTCGCGTTGCCCGCCGGCCAGCCGGACAGCCTCGGACACAGAGAGGGTGTCCGGAGGCACAGCCATCTCCAGCTGATCGGGCTTGTCTACCACTATAGGCTTGGCAAACCGGCTGCTATGAAGCACATCGAGCAGATTGCTGCCATCTACGAGCCGATACACTGACCGATCTGAGCACCTGGACAATGGGTGAGGCAATAAACAGTGGTTGACACAATCAGTGACACAATGACTGACGCAACCCGATCATACATGCGCAACAGTCGGCCGGGTCGATTTGGCGGCCAACCAAGAAAGTCGCAAAAATGCCCACCCGAAAAAACATAGTAAAACTAAGTAGCTGACGAGGCATTTTGAGTTGAGGACAGTTATAGTTACTCCTGCCGTTTACCCAAAGTTTCGTAAATTTTGCTTTAGGACTTTTTTATATGTAAGTCGCATTTTTTGCCACAAACTACGTCGAATTTTTGTAGAGATGTCGCTATTTGAGCTATTTGAAGCGTTTTATTGTCTGCGGCTCTGAAACGACTCTGGAGCCGTATCTGAGTCGTATATGATTCTGCAACACACATCATGCGCTCCTGACTTAACAGACGCCTCTCCGTCATATTACAGTCGTTTGAGTCGTTATAATGTCGCCCAAGAGTCGCTAGAGTCACTAGTGAGTTGTTTGCAATGACTCTTTAGCAATGACTCTGCAGAAGAAAGACTTCTTGTAGGACAATGACTCCTCTGCTAACAAGAGTCATTGTCGTTGATGATTCTTTAGATTCTTTTCACGCTAACGATAAGTGACACAATGAGTGACGGAAGGAGTGACAACAAGTAAACAAACAAGAGCGATAAAATGCTTACGGTTTAAAGTTTCGCTTTAACAGCTGTTCGAGAAACTCCGGGGTACCAGAGCGGTGCGGCATTCTTATCTCGACAAGGACTGGCCTGCTTTGCTAGAAGTACGCTGCAGATGGTGCCACTTTGAGCGGCCACAATTTTCAGGCTGAAACAGTTTGTACGCACAAGAATTATTTTATGATAAAGATTAAGGATAAAGAACTAGGTTGTAGAAGTGATCTGTGTACGTAGAGGGAAGGGGTAGGGCAGGAGCTATGTACATAAGGGGAAGGGGTAGGGCAGGAGCTGTGTACATAGGGGGAAGGGGTAGGGCAGGAGCTGTGTACATAAGGGGATGGGGTAGGGCAGGAGCTGTGTACGTAGAGGGAAGGGGTAGGGCAGGAGCTGTGTACATAAGGGGAAGGGGTAGGGCAGGAGCTGTGTACATAAGGGGAAGGGGTAGGGCAGGAGCTGTGTACATAAGGGGAAGGGGTAGGGCAGGAGCTATGTACATAAGGGAAAAGGGTAGGGCAGGAGCTGTGTACATAGGGGGAAGGGGTAGGGCAGGAGCTATGTACATAAGGGGAAGGGGTAGGGCAGGAGCTGTGTACATAAGGGGAAGGGGTAGGGCAGGATCTGTGTACATAGGGGGAAGGGGTAGGGCAGGATCTGTGTACATAAGGGGATGGGGTTTGGCAGGATCTGTGTACATAAGGGAAAAGGGTAGGGCAGGAGCTGTGTACATAGAGGGAAGGGGTAGGGCAGGAGCTGTGTACATAAGGGGAAGGGGTAGGGCAGGAGCTGTGTACATAGGGGGAAGGGGTAGGGCAGGATCTGTGTACATAGGGGGAAGGGGTAGGGCAGGATCTGTGTACATAAGGGGATGGGGTTTGGCAGGATCTGTGTACATAAGGGAAAAGGGTAGGGCAGGAGCTGTGTACATAGAGGGAAGGGGTAGGGCAGGAGCTGTGTACATAAGGGGAAGGGGTAGGGCAGGATCTGTGTACATAGGGGGAAGGGGTAGGGCAGGAGCTGTGTACATAAGGGGATGGGGTTTGGCAGGAGCTGTGTACATAGGGGGAAGGGGTAGGGCAGGAGCTGTGTACATAAGGGGAAGGGGTAGGGCAGGATCTGTGTACATAAGGGAAAAGGGTAGGGCAGGAGCTGTGTACATAAGGGGATGGGGTTTGGCAGGATCTGTGTACATAAGGGAAAAGGGTAGGGCAGGAGCTGTGTACATAAGGGGATGGGGTTTGGCAGGATCTGTGTACATAAGGGAAAAGGGTAGGGCAGGAGCTGTGTACATAGGGGGAAGGGGTAGGGCAGGAGCTGTGTACATAAAGGGATGGGGTTGGGCAGGAGCTGTGTACATAAGGGGATGGGGTTTGGCAGGATCTGTGTACATAAGGGAAAAGGGTAGGGCAGGATCTGTGTACATAAGGGAAAAGGGTAGGGCAGGAGCTGTGTACATAGGGGGAAGGGGTACGGCAGGAGCTGTGTACATAAAGGGATGGGGTTGGGCAGGAGCTGTGTACATAAGGGGAAGGGGTAGGGCAGGAGCTGTGTACATAAGGGAAAAGGGTAGGGCAGGAGCTGTGTACATAGGGGGAAGGGGTAGGGCAGGAGCTGTGTACATAAGGGGATGGGATTTGGCAGGATCTGTGTACATAAGGGAAAAGGGTAGGGCAGGAGCTGTGTACATAGGGGGAAGGGGTAGGGCAGGAGCTGTGTACATAAAGGGATGGGGTTGGGCAGGATCTGTTTACATAAGGGAAAAGGGTAGGGCAGGAGCTGTGTACATAGGGGGAGGGGTAGGGCAGGAGCTGTGTACATAAGGGGATGGGGTTGGGCAGGATCTGTTTACATAAGGGAAAAGGGTAGGGCAGGAGCTGTGTACATAGGGGGGAGGGGTAGGGCAGGAGCTGTGTACATAAGGGGATGGGGTTGGGCAGGATCTGTGTACATAAGGGGATGGGGTTGGGCAGGAGTGTGTACATAGGGGGAAGGGGTAGGGCAGGAGCTGTGTACATAATGGTAACGGATAGCAGGAAAGAGCTGTGCGACATGGGGGGGAGGGGTTGGGCAGGAGCTGTGTTAATGGTAGGGTTTATAGGGTTGGCCAAGATTTGTGTAAATAAATAAATAAAAAATTGGCTGATAGCTTCTAAAAACATTGCACCATTTTTTATTGCATTATTATTTAGCTAGTAAAATCTATAATACTTATAATACATGTAAACTAGTACAGTAGTAAAGTTTTAGTTGTAACGGAAGCAGAATTAGTAAACTTAATTGACATTGTTTGGAAAAGTTTACCTTTGCAAAAGGCATGCAATTATCAGATGATAATTAGAAAAATTGCTAATAACAATTGACTAGCTATAAATAAGCAAAAAGATTTTCGCAAAATAGCAATACAATCATTTAAATAGAAAAAACATGTTCACAGCCAACTAGCAAATATTGTATTTCGGTGTAAGTAGTAATAATAGAGTATGTTTTCAATCACAATATCACAATCTTGGGATTAGGGATTGTGATTATGGACTATAATTTCAACTTAAGCACATAAAAAGGAGTCCCCGATTATCCCTTTGCTTGTTCTCCCTCATCCAAATTCCAATTTTCTTCGCTTATCTGCCAAACCCAGCTTCTTAGTGACACTGTGAGCAAAATAATGCAACATCTTTATACATAGGTTACCCAGGCTTCACTTTATGAGCTCAAGTGTTGACATGTCCTTTGTTGCTGGAATTAAGAATTGCTTTCAGTGTGTCTGGACTGTTTTTAAAACTCTAGTGGGAATTCAACTTTGATATAAATAATCTCTCATTTCTTTAATAACAACTGCTTTTGTTAGTTGCTAAATGATTACAATCGGAACCAAATGTAGTAAAGTTATGTAAGCAGAACTTAGAAATTCTTAACTTGCTTGTCATTTAACTAGAGAGCAGAGCCTGAAACAACTATCTTTGCTGTCAGTCTGGGGGAAAGACATGGATGAATGAATATAATGGATTGCTATTCTGGCTCTGGCTATTTTCGTTTTTGACTCTTTTGCATCCGGTTCCCCCCGTGCCTTTTCATTGGTTGATGATTGCCATAGACAATTTTCGGCCTTCGCCCCTTTCTTTCGATGCACAAGCGCTTTCGCTCGTGTTTTGAAATAAAGGGGGAAGACCTACGAGCGCTCGATATTCTCTGCAAGTAACTGACATTCTCAGTTCTTTGCGCTTGTGCATCGAAAGAAAGGGGCGAAGGCCGAAAATTGTCTATGGCAATCATCAACCAATGAAAAGGCACGGGGGAACCGGATGCAAAAGAGTCAAAAACGAAAATAGCCAGAGCCAGAATAGCAATCCATTCTATTCATTCATCCATGGGGAAAGAGTGCAGCTTTGAACTGCGAGCTGTCCGATAGATTGTATGTATCAGTTTGACTGGCTTCATTGTCTATGGCTAAGTGAAGTATTTACTTACATTATTTACCATAGACATAGCATTTCCCACTTAATTTGGCCCTGCGAGCAGTCAATGTAGAGTCCTAAAGGAAAAAAAACGCCTACATGAATTCACATAGCTATAGGGGTGTTCTATGGCCAAAGCTGTCGTTCCAGTCAATTTAGGAGCAATCAGAGAGTATGGAACGTGGAGAAGCACCATTGGCAATTGCGATCCGTGGCTGAATGTAAAGATCCGAACTCTCTACTCAATCAGAAGACGATACGAGACAACTGGACGCCGAGATCGTTCACCAAAAAGGCGTCAGACGTCACAAGAAACTGCACGATGAACAAATACGTACACGCGTTGCTTTATCTTCTTGGAGTTTTGGTAACTTTTAGGAACTGATTAATCAGTACGATGGCTCATTTGTTCTGTTGTGCTGTTCCGTATTGAGTTGTCTAGTTAGATGCATGACGACAGATGTACATAGATTTTAAATGGCTTCGCAGGACCCAATTCAGTGGGAAATGCTATATATATATATATATATATTAAAACTAAACCGCATTTATATAATTATGTTAGCCAATCGTTTTAAATACACGGGAAGTACAGGCAGTGCAACGGTGGAAGACACTTTTAGAAGCGAATAAATTGTCATTTTTCTGCCCAGATTTTGTGACCGGAATCAATCAATTTAAGTTGAATCGAAACAAGCTTAATTTCGTATCCAATTAGAGTTTCAATGAAATAGATACGGCGAAATCAAATCAAATCACATATAAAAGTAATATACATGTTACATTAAGAAAGCATATACGAGCATATCTCTGTGCTTAAATACTTTAGAGAAACTACAGAAAAATTGATGGCTACTAGATTATGGTACGCTCTTATACATGCTGAAACCAAAGCTGCATTGGTGCAAAAAATCTCAAACGAAAACGCGAGTACACTCGTAGTTTGGGCGCTACTAAAAATGTGCATTTTTTAAAGCAATATCCGTTCCACTTAGAGTCAAATTGAGCAAAAAATGTTTCGATACAAAAAACCTATTCTTCGCAGAAAGAAAAAGATTGAATGCACGAACGCGTGCAACTGGTCTGTGCGGAATACTTTAGCGGTAATAAGGAAATACTTTTGCCCAGCGACTCTTTAGGACTGTTTCTTGGTATGTTTTCAACACAATCCAAGTTAGACTGTTTAAGGGCGATTCTTCAAGCCTTTCACGGTAATCTTTCAAGACAATTCAAGGGCAATCCTTCAGGACTGTTTTAAGGGCGATTCTTCAAGCCTTTCACGGTAATCTTTCAAGACAATTCAAGGGCAATCCTTCAGGACTGTTTTAAGGGCGATTCTTCAAGCCTTTCACGGTAATCTTTCAAGACAATTCAAGGGCAATCCTTCAGGACTGTTTTAAGGGCGATTCTTCAAGCCTTTCACGGTAATCTTTCAAGACAATTCAAGGGCAATCCTTCAGGACTGTTTTAAGGGCGATTCTTCAAGCCTTTCACGGTAATCTTTCAAGACAATTCAAGGGCAATCCTTCAGGACTGTTTTAAGGGCGATTCTTCAAGCCTTTCACGGTAATCTTTCAAGACAATTCAAGGGCAATCCTTCAGGACTGTTTTAAGGGCGATTCTTCAAGCCTTTCACGGTAAACTTTCAAGACAATTCAAGGGCAATCCTTCAGGACTGTTTTAAGGGCGATTCTTCAAGTCTGTTTCACGGTAATTTTTCAACACAGTTCAAGGGCAATCCTTCAGGACTGTTTTAAGGGCGATTCTTCAAGTCTGTTTCACGGTAATTTTTCAACACAGTTCAAGGGCAATGCTTCACGACTGTTTTAAGAAGATAGTCCAAGTCTGTTCAAGCCTATTCTCCCTATCCTACTAAAGGGAGATTCTTTAGGACAGTTTATCGGCGATTAGTAAGGACCCATCAAGGCCATTTGTTTAAGACTCGAGAGAACGAAGTGAGACTCGTTCAAGACTTTTAAAGGATATTAAGATTATGTGACTTTACAGTAAGGGTTATTCTTTCATATCGCTTAGGGAGATTTTTTCAACGCTGTTTAAACGCAACTTTTTACAAATAGATAAGGAGGATTCTCCGAAATTGTTTAAGACGATGGCAGCTGTTTTTCTTGTTACAATAATTCCCAATCGTCAACAGTGTTTCTTAGAAAAAATATTTATGATTATTATTTCAGGCAGAGTAGCATTGATCCAAGTCAGAAACCTAATCCAAGTCAGCTTGAAGGCTGGTCAGCCAGCTGGTCTCGTCAAGGCGGAGGCGGCGGTGGCTTGTTACCATAGCGAAGGCGCTCAAAGCTGCCAACTCCACCCACCATGCGAACGGCTTCGTCTGCGTCCATGTGTTCGCCATTCTCTTCTTCGTCATCGAAAATGGCCGGCATTTCAACAGGCGGCCTTTCCACAGGTAGCACCATCGGACGGGACGTGCCCAATGACATCGCTTCAACTTCGGCGGCAGCTTCCAGCTCTTCGGCAAAGATCACCGGCACATGCTTCTTGCCAACTAAGGCGTCATGTAGAAACGCACCACCAACCGAGGCATCGCTGTGATCGTAAAACTGTTCAATATTGTTATTATCATTATAGTTAAATCGATGATCTCGTCGATACCAACGACAACAAGGACAATAGTGGCGACAGCAGATTACTAATAGGATTAGTGACAATACTATGACGGCAATGCCAAGCAGAATGGTTAGACCTGGTAAGAACTCTGCGGTAGGAGCGGTTGCAGCAGATACTACTGTGCTTGCATTACCAGCCACTGGGGGCGTTAGTGTTGAAACTAAATATTCGGAAACTTCTCTATCTGTCGTTACTACCGCTGCTGCTTCTAGAGAAACTTGACTGTCGTATTGCGCCTGGAATGGAAACGCAAATGCAATAAATATACTTATAACTATAACATAAAAGCGACGCTGAGATGTAACATGAAGTCATGCAAAAATTAATCTTACTCTATTAGCTGCTCTAACTGCAGGATCAGGCATAGCCTCTAGTAGAATTGCTACAGAAGATGCTGAAAAAAGCGAAGCGACACCTGTAGGAATTAAGGAATATCAGGCAATGCGAAACTGTCACGGGGTTTAGCAGAGCGCTAAAAGCGAGGTTAGTTAATATTCAGTTGAATCGAGAGGGGCAGAGAGGATAGACTAGAGGTTAGGAAATAAGCAAAAAACACCCAGCCGCCCATGTCCGCCCATACTCTCCGCTAGCTGCAGCATCCAATCCGATTAATAACTAGCTACAAAAATGGCCGAGTCAAGGACTTCTACACTAGCGCAAATTCTGGAATGAAAACCTAACTGTTATTAACATGTTCCAATTTACGAAGCATAATAAACTAACAAACTTAATTTGAATAAATCAACTAAAAGAATAATAGGGGAAGCTAATTTAAGTAAGTCAAGAAGTGGGCATGAAAATGCGCGCGAATACTGTACTGCAGGCATGTACGCTCACACAGGGTGTACACCGACCCTGACTTTCTAATCATCATCAAGCATGTACAATCTCTGGGGGGTCTATGAAATTTGCTCGTGAGAAGTTAGCTTGCCGAAGTCTGCTTGCCGAACTTTGCCTGCCGAATTTTGCTTGCCGAACTTTGCTTGCAGAATTTTTCTTGCAGGAAATTTGCTTGCTGCACATAAGCTTGCCGAAGTTTGCTTGCAGGAACTTTGCTTGCCGAGATTTGCCAGCCACAGTTTTCTTGCGGAACCTTAGAGAATCTATTATTGAGCTCTTGTATTTCTAATTTTTGTTTTCTAAGATTCGTGGAAGTCGCCTATAGTGTTATGATTTTGTATGAGGATATGGCGGATTTGTAAAGCCCTAATGCAGAACATCGTAAGATAAGATCGTTCTTAGCTCCCATCTCCGTAGTGTAAAAGTTCCGACGTACGATCGAACTTACGCTACGACAGCTCTATATTGCAACCCCTAAATTCTTAGAATGAAACTCTATAAGCCTAGTTTGAAAGCTCAGTGTCAAGTCAGTTTACGTCGACGCTGATAAGAATCCACTTGCAAAGCATCTGTATTAAGTAATAATTGACGGACCCACTTCACAAGCAATCAAAACAAGCAAGCAGACAAGAAAATATTCTAATTCGGCAAGTTAAAACCTTGCAATTGTGATTGCGAATTTCTAGGAAGCAGACATCAAAATTCCGCAAGCAAACTTCGGCAAGCAAAGTTTGGCAGGCAAAATTCCGCAAGCAAAGCTCGGCAAGCAAAGTTCGGCTAGCAAAATTCCTGCAAGCAGACTTCTCGCAAGCAAACGTCGTACTCCCATCTCTGGGCTCTTATGAGCGAGAATTCAGCTATTCTAACGCTGAGCTGCTCTACTTGTACCCTTTAACGGTTTTTAAATCTTTTTCCAGATTCCCTATTCCAGATGTCCGTGGCTCCGCGCTTTGTGAGACATGGGAGGGGGGAAGAGAATAGCATAGGAACAGACTAACACAGCCTGCAATGACAGTATTCTTTAAAGAAGAAGGGATTATAATTTGACAGAGGCGACTAAGAACAGGTAGGCACTGGAAAAAGCAGCTCAAAAAAGCGCTGAAGCAGAAATTAAGGTGTAGAAAAATCAGCAGAAAAAATGCTAGCTAATGCTACTCAAAAAGAGCGCAGACTAAGAGGGCTGCGGATCTTTCGTCTAATTTAGGATTCTTCGCGTCGGGGTACACTTGATTAGCTTCGTTATAAAAACAGGTATAATGCGCTTCCCTACCTAGGGGCATTGGTTTGCTATATGCTAGAATATGCCTGAGGGATTTGCTTCCTTCTAGTAGCAGCAATATAAGCTATTCGTTTTGCAACAGGCAAACAAGATAAGAAAGGGCTAACCCCTGTGCCGTTGCTTTGCATCGCTGCCTCTGCTGATGTTACTCTAAAAAACCAGTTTGCTTCCGCCAGAACGGATATGCGCTCGGCGAGGCAAAACGTCTTGTCGATCTGAGCATAAGGCAGACAAAAAGTTCCGTCTCTACTCTCTACTCATGTTCCTCTCTCTATCTGCTATCTGCTTTCTCGCTATTAGTTCTCACGCTCGCTTATCGACAAAATTGTTACTAAAACCCGAGGGAGCAATGAGTAGCTAGCTAGCTAGTTTCCTGATGTTGCTACAGCATGAAAACTCTGCTATGTGAGACTGAGCCATTGCTGACGGTAATAAATTATATGGGCTTGTATGGAACGCATTAACGATTGAAAATGATACATATGCATATTTGTGAAAGTGTGACAGTATAGCTTGTTGCGAAAATATACCAACTTAGTGTACAATGAGCTACTACGATTTTACAGAGCTATAGGACACTTGTACCTGTGCTTCAGGCACAAAGGCAAAGAAGTGGTTTATAAAGGACTCAGTAGCTGTGTGGCAGTTTCCTAAGCAGGGCTCAGTAGCTGCAGGGGCAGTTTCCTAAGCAGGACTCAGTAGCTGCAGGGGCAGTTTCCTAAGCAGGGCTCAGTAGCTGTGTGGCAGTTTCCTAAGCAGGGCTCAGTAGCTGCAGGGGCAGTTTCCTAAGCAGGGCTCAGTAGCTGCAGGGGCAGTTTCCTAATCAGGGCTCAGTAGCTGCAGGGGCAGTTTCCTAAGCAGGGCTCAGTAGCTGCAGGGGCAGTTTCCTAAGCAGGGCTCAGTAGCTGCAGGGGCAGTTTCCTAAGCAGGGCTCAGTAGCTGTGTGGCAGTTTCCTAAGCAGGGCTCAGTAGCTGCAGGGGCAGTTTCCTAAGCAGGGCTCAGTAGCCGCAGGGGCAGTTTCCTAAGCAGGGTCCAGTAGCTGTAGCCGATTTAAAACCGATGGACAGTTCTATTATAGGCAGGTCATATGGAATGCCGTCGAGAAGAAACGCCAAGAATGCAATTAAATAGAAACAAACCCTCTTCCTTCATTGTACTGATAGTAGCGAGCTAAGCAATTTAACAGAAAATGATAAAACGTAGAAAAACTTTTTTACGAACGAATTTGATATCCTTTATTAAATACTCGTATAAAGTACAGAGTAGCAGTTAGTACAATTTTAATTGAAATCGCCGTGACAAAAATCTGATGCTAGAAAACTGACACAAGCTAACAGTTGAAATTGGCCTAAAATATGTTATGAATTGCGAAATCCAGACTAAATGAGTATTATTATCTAGCAATTAATTTTATAGGACTTATTACGATGAAAAACTGGAATTGGAAAACTGGGAGATCCGGGAGACTAAGGGTTGGGAGACTGGGAGATAAACGATTGGGAGACTGGGGGATGAAGGATTGGGAGACTGGGAGATGAGGGATTGGGAGACTGGAAGATGAAGGATTGGGAGACTGGGAGATAAAGGATTGGGAGACTGAAAGATGAAGGGTTGAGAGACTGGGAGATGAAGGATTGGGGGACTGGGAGATGAAGGATTGGGAGACTGGGAGATGAAGGATTGGGAGACTGGGAGATGAGGGATTGGGAGACTGGAAGATGAAGGATTGGGAGAGCTAAATAAAGACTATAAAACCAGGACCCTAAACAGCTTTCACTCCGAGAGCTATCACCGAATCTGCACGGCCCAACGAGTCACAGCAGACTTGGCAATCTGGTCGTGAACTGTTCGAGCCTCCTCGCTAGTCAGGGTCCGCTCGTGCGATCTGTAAACAATCCGATAGCACAGGCTCATTCGGCCGTCCTTCGGATGCCGGAATTCATCAATTAGCGACACCTGCTCCACCAGGTCGCCGGCAATCGATCTGACTAAATCGTAGAAATCGTTGCTATGGAAACTGGCATCTGCCGCTGGTAACCAGAAGCTTAAATCCATTGGACAGGGCGGATAGACGCTGATAGGCTTGTACTGGACCGGCTGCCACAGGTCAGCGCCCGGCTGGCAGGGCTGGGCGAACTGGGCCAGAAATGCCGGATCCTTGGACCAGAACAGGCGAATATCTGGCACGCTGAACAGCTGCATAGCCCAGCGCTCCAGGCCGAGACCGAAGGCCCAGCCAGTCCTATTGGGCAAGCCGCAGCCGTCTAGCAGACGCTGCTCGACGATGCCGCAGCCCAGCATCTCCATCCAATCGGCTTCCCCGCCGTCTGATTGGCTGTGCCGGACCTCCAATTCCCAGGACGGATGAGTGAAAGGAAAATACGCCGGTACCCAGCGGTACGCGATAGAGGAGCCAAACAGCCTGCGGGCCAGGCCTTCTAGGCACGATTTGAGCTCGTGCTCAAGCAGCTTGCTGGTCTCCACGCTGTGGCCAGCCTGCGAGCGGTGCGAGTTGGTTTGGTGTGAATTCGAAAGTTTGTTTCTAGGAAAGACTGGGTACACTTGGTTTCTAGGAAAGACTGGGTATATTTGGTTTCTAAAAAGACTGGATATACTTTGTTTCTAGGAAAGACTGGGTATACTTGGTTTCTAGGAAAGACTGGGTATACTTGGTTTCTAAGAAAGAACGGGTATACTTGAGTTCTAGCAAGGACTGAGTATACTTGGTTTCTAGGAAAGAACGGGTATACTTGGTTTCTAGGAAAGACTGGGTATACTTGGTTTCTAAGAAAGAAAGGGTATACTTGAGTTCTAGCAAGGACTGAGTATACTTGGTTTCTTGGAAAGAACGGGTATACTTGGTTTCTAGGAAAGACTGGGTATACTTGGTTTCCAAGAAAGAACGGGTATACTTGAGTTCTAGCAAGGACTGAGTATACTTGGTTTCTAGGAAAGACTGGGTATATTTGGTTTCTAGGAAAGACTGGGTATACTTCGTTTCTAGGAAAGACTGGGTATATTTGGTTTCTAGGAAAGACGGGGTATACTTGGTTTCTAGGAAAGAACGGGTATACTTGGTTTCTAGAAAAGACTGGGTACTTGGTTTCTAGGAAAGACTTGGTATACATGGTTTAAGTTTCTAGGAAAGACTGGGTATACATGGTTTCTTAGAAAAGGATAGGTATACTTGATTTCTACAAAATACTGGGAATACCTGGTTTCTACTTCTAGGAGACTTGTATCTGGTTTCTAGAAAAGACGGAGTATCTGGTTTTCAGGAAGATTGTTACTCAGACGAAACTTTTTCAGATCTATACAACATTCTGATTTTAAGAGCACTTAATCTAAGATACTTCTGTATCAAATGAACGACAGTGAAGACACACCTGTTGCTCGTCTGTCCGATTTCTGCTCCGATCGAACATTCTCAAACTGTCAGCCGAATCCTTTGCCCCGGCAAACAGCTGCTCCTGCGAATAGATTCGAACTCCCTCCATCTGATGGAACACCGGGAAATGACTGCGATCGATTTCGTCGCGACGATATACGTCGCCAACGACTAGGAAAGCGTCGAGGCCCTGACGGAGCAGGTCGCATTGGTGGGCGCTGGTATGGCCGCGTAGCAGGCGGCCCCGGTTCAGATAGTACACGTCCGACGGCCGCCGGCTGGGATGGTCGGCCGGGATTAGCAGGCTGTCAAAGTTCTGCTCGGGAGTCACTATTGGCGACAGATTGTCCACCACTGTGAATAGCGGTCGGGAGCGGGACCTGCGGATTCGATTGGAGGGTTTAGGGTTACCAATTTTTAGATGGTTATAAAAAAGTTGTACTTTAGTTTTAAGCTGCATTGGTTCTGGTATTTCCGCGTACATTCGGGATATGTAGGGTACTAAGAATTGTGTATGTACACACAATTAGATGGCTGATATCATGAGTGTACTTTTGTAGTGACAGGGGATATATATCTCGAGTGTACCAGTACTTTTATACTGACAGTGAGTGACAGGCAATGATAAATTGAGTGTACATTTGTGGTGACGGGATTAATGAATTGAGTGTACTTTTGTGATGACAGATGATTATTAACTCAAGTGTACTTTTGTGGTGACGGGATTTATAACTTGCGTGTACTTTTTTGGTGACAGGATTTATAACTTGAGTGTACTTTTGTGGCGCCTGGGGATTTATAAGTTCAGTACTTTTGTGGTTCAGACGGGATTTATGCATTGAGTGTACTTTTGCGGTGACAGAATTTATACATTGAGTGTACTTTTGTGGTGACAGAATTTATACATTGAATGTACTTTTGTGGTGACGGGATTTATACATTGAATATACTTTTGTGGTGATGGGATTTATACATTGAGTGTACTTTTGTGGTGACGGGATTTATACATTGAATATACTTTTGTGGTGACGGGATTTATAGCTTGCGTGTACTTTTATGTCATGACAGGGGATTATTAACTTGAGTGTACTTTTCTGGTTACAGGGGGTTGATAGCTTGAGTGTACTTTTGTGGTGACAGGGGATTAACAACTTCAGTGTACTATTGTGGTGACATGGGATTGATATCTTGAATGGAGTTTTGGCGACCATAAATTAATATATTATCTGCCAAGGACAAACCTAGTATAGTTGGCATTGAAGTGGCCCACAATTCTGTTAGTCAGCAGCCACAGCGGATGGCCCCGTTGCCTGTGCAGTCCACAGTTAACCTGTTCAATAATTCGATCAGTTAGATTTGTATAGTCATCAGATTCGAACTCCTGACCACACAAGAATAAAGACTTAGCTGAGGCATTATTCAATCTATTTGGGGCAGCATTGCCGCCACTGCTTCCACTATCAGTGCTTGCTAGACGATGGCCATAAATCACAGGTAGACGTGACAATGGCAGCCTTTTGGAATGTAGTCGACAAGACTGCAAAAGCAGGCACTCCTGAAAAGTCAAATTGCCAAGCTGCATTTGACAAGTGTGGGTTTTTACTTCTGTCTGAAACACAGTTGTAATTTCACAATCCTCTAAATATACTAAATTCCATCTAGAGGCTAGAAAAAATATTTATGGATGTTTATTATTTGTGTCCTAGTCTTGTTATGACATTCTGAAGTTGAAAATATAATTGGCTTTGTTGGCATTGTGCTAAAAAAGGCACAATCAATTCTAGTATTATTTAGTTTTCAACGTTTTCATCCTTACAGTTATTATTTTATTTTAAATGAAGTAAATATTAATACTAATATCATTGGCAACAGTCTTTTCCATCAATTTCTTTTATTATCCATTGGACATATGTGCCAGTTTTTTTAAACAAATAAAAATGTCATACAGAAATGTTGCTTTGTAATTGGCAATCATTACTTACCATGTATCATGACCAAAAACAAATATATTGCATAACAATTGAATTCAAGAAAAAATACAAGGTTTTCTTGTTATATATTTTGATGCTCTATTTTTATATTGTCTAAAGAATTAGCAAATTTGTATCATTGTGTCATTTAATATGAATTTTATGATATGCCATAGCCTTGTGTATATTATACACAAGGCTTTTTGCACTACTAGGCCTTATCTATAAAAAGTGGATCTTTCTAAGTAGGCCTATTACAATCAATAACAAAAATCGCTTGCTCTTAGGTCTTTAGGAGTAATTATTGTCTATATTGGCTTGAGCAATAAAATTCTACATTTCAGATAGCCTATGCCCTTGAACTATAGCTATAAGTGAAATTTACCAATGATAATAACATAGTAGTATTGTATTAGTAATTGCTAATTGCAATATTGCAACTAGGTCCACTAACTATTTCATTGGTTATCATATATTGCTACTAGTATGCTTGCATATTTAAGATACTTAAGAAGGTATAATCTAGGCATAGTTTTATCTAATCTAAAATATGAGGGGTATCCGGAAAATAGTGTTACTTTTACTTGTAGCAGACATTTGGTAAGTTGCATTGACACAAGTTTGGTGTTGTTTGAAAGCGGCAAGTTTCTTCTTTAAAATGACTTAAGCTGTGATCAATTTGGATTTATATTTTAAGAGATATGTGCACTTAAGTAGAGGGAGATCGGTCATAGACTTACAGAAGCTCAAATACGAGCGTATCTGCTAAAATTAGCATTCTGCTCAATGGCAATGGTGGTGGAAGAACTGACATTAACTGGAACTGAACAGACTGAAGGTCAGGACACCCGAGATCCATGCCAGTCTTGGATCCATTCTCGACTTGATTGGTGAAGACTGCTATCAAAGCATCTGCGAAATAGCCAATAGACTAGCTTGCTTGAAGTCCACAGTTTACAAGTGTCTGCAGAAGATGATTCATGTCAAGCTGAGTGCCCGTTAGGTTTCTTGATGGCTCACTGAGGACATGAAGCTGGATTGTCTGTACAGAAGGCTTGTGTCTAGATTCTGTAAGTCTATGACCATCTCCCACTACTAAGTGCACATATCTCTTAAAATATCAATCCAAATCTACTGCAGGTTAAGTCATTTTAAAGAAGAAACTTGCCACTTTCAAACGACACCAAACTTGTGTCAATGCAACTTACCAAATGTCTGCTACAAGTAAAAGTAACACTATTTTCCAGACACCCCTTTGTAGGTGTCTGAACTCAATGAAGTATTTGCATGCTTGTCTACAATAGCAATAACAAAATACTTATAATGATGATCATATATGCACAATGGCCCCTGATTTACACTGGCCATTCAACTTACTTTTTGACTAAAAATGTGACTTACCTGTGAAAGAAACCCTAAAGCCAGTTTTGGGTAAATAGCAGGAGTAACTGACTATCTTATTAAGGCAAAATGCCTCATCATCTAATTAGTACTATGAGGGTTGTTTGGAAAGTCTGCAATCAAACATGCTAAATAACTATGCTACATAACAAATAAGCAAAGTGGGGCATCATTTGGTTTTTGTGGAAGCAAGGGAAACAACAAGCAGAAATTATTTGTGAGGTGCAAGCAATGTATAGTAAATGTGCACATCAAAAACTATGGTTAACAAGTGGGTCTAATGCTTTGAAGATGGCTAGGAGATAGACAATGACCTTCCATAGAGCAGCTGGCCTGCTATGTCAAACATTGAGCTTGTGCATTGTGCTCTGGATGTTGACTACCAAGCTATAGTGCAAGAGTTGTCAACCATTACTAGCATCTTATCAATAGCCATTTACTCAATCTTGACAGTTGAGCTTGGTATGTCACATTGTTGCTTGTTGGCTCCCAAAACTTCTAACTAACCAACAGCAGCAAGAGTGGGTTTAGGTGTGTCAGCAGCTCTTTAGTAATATTGCACTGATCCCAACTTTTTGGACTGGATTGTGACTGGGGATAAATCCTGGTTCCATTATAGTGAGCCAGAGTCTAAGATGCAGAGCAGTGTGTAGGCCAGCCATGAGCCTACTGCCTACACCTTTTAAAAAACATCAAGGCCCGGATTGCACCTTTAGCTGGCAAGAAAATGGCCACTATCTTCTGGGACAAGGAGAGTATTCTGCTTATCAAATGGCTTTGCTGTGGTGCCACAATCAATAATGAGTCTATATTTAAGTCTTGCAGTTGCATGAAGCTATCAAGGCCCAGCAACATAGCAAGCTGAGCCATGGCATCCTGCTTCAATATGACAATGCTAGGCTACACACTAGCTAGGCAACAATGGCTGCCATTTTGGACCTAGGCTTTAAAGTGCTGCCTCAGCCATACCCACCTTACTCACTGGACCTTGTACCTTATAAATTATTCAATAGTTTATACTATGGCACCAATGGCAGTGTAGCATCTCTAATTAGGAGGGGGCAATAGCCCCCTTTGCCCCTTTTGCTTGTGTTATTGCCACTACTATATAACACAAAAAATTAGCATCAATAGTCAATAGCTTAGGCCTAGAATAGCCTAAAAATTGAGTAATATTTTGGTTTCCTTCTCTAAATTATTTTAACCCTTTTTTACTTTTTAGCTATTGTAAGTCTAGAATATAGCTAGCCAATCTTTTGTGCTACAATTTATTGTTCCTACAATCAATTGATATCATTAATAGCATTATGCTATTTGCAATCTCAATATGTATAAACTATTGAAGATTAGGCCTAGTTGCGCTAGCCTGTAGCCACTAATGAGTAATGTCAATGAAGCCATACAATCTGGGTTTTTTTTAAGTTAGAAATCTAGTTGCTAGCTAGCCCTATACACTTAAAATCCAGTTGCCAATGGCTATTTTTGGTTGCCCATTGGCAACTAGCCTAATTCTCAAGGATCAAGGATTTAATCTTTTAAAGGCTATATTTAAAAAGTAAAAATTTGTTCTTTTAACTTTAAGATTGCTATCTATGCTGCAAACAATAGGCCTAACAAACTAACAATTCTATCATATAGATTCAATTTCAAATGACAATTTTTACACTTACATTTTTTTTTATTTGGAAACTAACACAAGAAAAATGAAGTTGCCAGGTTGGCCTCTAATACCAAAAAATCTAATAGGCCCCTAAGACTTTCAAAGGGCAAAAAATCCTATAGGCCTATAGCCTAAAAACTAGCATGCAATAGATGGCAAGGCACCACTTGCTCACTAATAATAGGACTTGTATATTGTGTTGTAAAATGTGCAACATTGCTATCACTATTACTCCAGTGCCATGCTAGTATAGACTCTTTTAATGGCTGGCACTAGTCCTGCAAGGAGTGTAAGTGGCACAACTTTTTGCAAGGGGCTCCTTTTATGAAGGGAGTCAAATTCAAAAAGGGAATTTAGAATAGGAAACCAAAAGATCAAAAAAATAAAGTTAGGCCCTATTATTCAACAATTAACAACAATAATTTACATTTAGGCCTAGTTGTTTGCTGTTTTTATAGGCCTATTATAAACCAAAGTTTTACTTTTTAAAATATAGTTTATTTGCATACTGGTTAGCTAGTAGTATGTTAATGATGTACTATATGCATATACAATGTATTTAATTTATTGTACACTCAGCAATAGTCAAAACTACCATCCTACCAAGAGAGGTGATTTCCTCCCACATCAATTGCAAGTGACATAACTTGCGCCACAGCATAGTTAAAGCTGGATGAGAGTACAAAAGGGACTAGAGTTGGGGTTGGGGATGCAATAGTACACGTGACAATGGTCAGGCATATGATAGATGCTGAACGATGGTGCACTGTTGGCATGCTAGAAGCTGGTGCATCCATCAGCGCAGTTGCTTGCCAATTTGGCCAATCATGTTCAACAATTTGAGTGCTGTAAACAAAGTCCCAAGATACTGGTAGTGTTCAGCATGCAGCCATAGGCAGCCAGCACCATGATCTCTGCAGCTCAACAGCCAGGGCAAATCGACGTCTGCTGCAGATTGTCAGGCAAACTCCAACTGTGCCAGCCACCCTGCTCCGTCTAATGTGGGATGAAAGAAGCAGATGGGGCATCCCCTGATTGCCCTCTCCTGCATTCACTCTCACCCAGCTATTAGCCACGCCATGGCGCAAGTTAGGCTACGTCACTTGCAGTTGAGGTGAGAGAGAAGTCGCCTCTCTCAGTAGCCTACAGTAGGGTGGCGGTTTTGACTGTTGCTGAGTGTAAAATGTCTGTTAGATTTCATAGTTCAACATTTTAGACTACTTATTACTTGCTAGTAGCATAGCATGCTAAACAGTTATAAATACATAAATAGTAAATACTTATGAAGCTTAATATATACAACCACAAATTGCATTGCCCAAACAGGAATGTCAAAACGGCGCACCTGGGCCCTTTCACCGTTTTTTTATTTGAATTTGCGCCAAGTGTAACTTTTGACCCAGTTTTGGCGGTCTAAATTGATATTTTGTTAACTACGGCCTTGTTAAAGAATATTTAAAATCGGCCACCAGAACAAAAAAGAAGCGTTTGCCCTGCAAGCAACACGAGATAAAGACAAGCCTGCAAGGGACAAACAATTAATTAGCGAACATTTTAGATTTTAACACGATTGAGGCTTTTCATATTACCAATTCCAGAATCAGAATCGGTTCAGATCTTCCAAGAAAAACAGCAGTATAACTATTTAATTCTGTTGAATGTTTGACTGCCTTTACAACCTCACTTAGCACAATTTTTCACTTTTTTTCTTGGCGATTGTCATTCAATAATAAAAATTTTATAGCACGTATCTCCCTCTAGTTATGGAGACAAAAAGTTATACTTCACAAATTGGTTCTGGTTCTGGAACCAGCACAAGCAATATGAAAAGGCCCATTTTCAGCTGTAGCTATAATAACTTAAAAAGTAAAGATTGTGGGGCTGTACTTTTATTTTTGAGCCTTTTTTCTTTTTATTGTTTACACCTTCACACCTTAAAATTAAATGTAATGTTCGACCTCCATTGTAGTATCATATTTGTTTTCATTCAGTAAAGTTAAAGTTAATTAATAAAACAGCTAGGCCTACAGATAGTAAATAGGTTTGGTCTCAGAACTTTAAATGGTTGCCTTAGATTACTTTATATGCATATGTATAAGGCCTATTGTCATTCAGAATCAGACCAGAATTCATCATGTTAATATGATATTGGGAATTTCTTCTTGTGTTCAAGTCTTTGCAACCTAAAATAGGCCAACTCAATGCTGTACACTTTAATAACTAGGCCTAGTGGCATAGGCAAGGACTCAAGGAGGGACATGGGGATGCATCCCCCTGTGGGCCTGGTTGGTGGGTATAAAAAATTGATTTATGGCACTTACATTGTTAATATGTTATTAGCATATAAATGCCTAGTCCAAGTGGTTTTGTTTGCATATAAATTTGTTGCAGATTTGCAAATTTAGACAATATAATATATAGGCCTATAAATAGTATAATATGATAAAAAAAGCTATAATAGGCCTAAAAATGTTTGTTTATATTTTGTAGTTCTATGTCTAATTGTAAAGCCTTAGCCTAGGCCCTAAAATCCTAGATGTTTAGCATATTCTTTTCTTCATTATTAGTCATTTACTTTTTTGTAGCAATTTATAGCCTTATTGAGGCTTTTATGATAGATTGATAGATCATATATAAAAAAATGTTGCACATTTAGCAAAATATGACAAATAGGGGGCCTATGCATTTCAATAAGATTAAAAATAAATTGACCTAGGGCCTATGACATTTCATAAAAAATGACTATTATATTTTTAACCTATTTAAATTGCCATTGTCATATACATTCCAACTGCAACCATCATTTTTTAGAATCACTTCAGCCCTTGCCATCATTTTGGCTAGGCCCTATCGCAAGCAACTAGAAAGTGATAGAAGTGAAATCAAGTAGTTGAAAATGTAATTAATCAGAATTGTAAAATACAAATGATATGAAATTATATTTAAATAGAACCAAAAGTCAAAAATGATTTATTGTATAAATAAGCAAAAGAAAATAGTCATAAAAAGTTGAAATGACACATTTAAAAATTGGTAGAAGAAATAGATATATGAAGTTAAAATGATGCACTTTATAAATAGATAGAAAATAGCTATAGTAAGTTGAAGTGATGCACTATATAAATGTATAAAAATATGTATAAATGTTGTACTCGCAGGCTGCAATCTCGTCTAACCCGATCGTTTGTTTTCCCTGGGTAGCGGGTTCGATGCAGGACTGCCCTGGGTGTACGGCAGAGGGAAAGACAGAAGGCGAACGACTGGTGCTCCTCGAGGCGGATGGCCACTCCAAGGGAAAGAGGAAGAGATGCGACTCGGGGGGTGCACAGACACTTCTTGGTCACAGAAGACTTGGGGTACTGCCGCTGCCGCGGTCAGTGGAGTGGATAGCCACTCAGAGCTGGCCTGGGAATCACTGAGGTAAATGAGAAAGCGGGGTGAATGTGAAGGATTGGCTGGGGCATACAGACACTCTGGACCAATCAAGGGATGCAAGACGAGGGATTGGTTGGGGCGTACAAACACTCCGGACCAATCAAGAGATATGAGGTGATGGATTAGCTAGGGTGTACAGACACTCCAAGCCAATCAAAGAGTGCAGGTGAGCAAGGAGGTGAGTAAGTGAAGCGATGAGGCGGCAAGGATGGAAGGGAGTCACATTCAGAGAGTCCCCAAAAAAACACAAACAAAACCCAAACATAATTTTAGCTCACTGGGCGGGGTCGAACCGACTCATAAAGCACAGTTTATTTAGCCATGATAACTAGACTGGCAGCTCGAAGACAGCAGGTGGCACGGATTGGCTGGTGATGCACTGTTTGAGAATTCACTGGGCTCGTGCAGTTTTTTGTACTTTTACAGTAGTTTCACTACTCAGTAGCTGGTGTAGCCCTAACCAAAAACCAAGCGCATGCCATTGGCCAGCTCCAAGCCAGCTAATAAATAGTATGCAGAAGAAATGGGGGAGTGGGCCAAACCGGCCTGAGTGCGAAAACACACAAAACAGAACCCTGCGAGTACCCCACCCTAGCCCAGCCAATCAAAACACGCATTGGGTAAGGCTCCACGAGGGGGGGTAGAAAAGAGAGGGTCTGCCGGCCCAACCAGCCAATCTGCGCACACGCCGGCTACCCAAAACCAAAACTGGGCTGAACCAGCTCAAACCAGATAGAACTAGCTAGGGTGGCAGACTGGGTGGTTTGCATGCACCAAAAAAAAGGTGGAGGAGAAGGTCATTGTGGCGCAGGCCACAATATAAATTGCTTAATGTATAAATATATATGTATAAATATAATAATGTATAAAATAGCTATGTGAAGTTTAAATAATACACTTTTTAGATAAGTAGAAAATAGCTATGTGAAGTTGAAATGACATGCTTTATAAATAGGTAGAAAATAGCTATGAGAAGTAATGACATAATTCGAAAATAGGTAGAACAAATATTATAAAGCATGCAAATGGTCCTAAAAACTGCCAAAATGCCAAAGCTAATCAGACAGATCAATCAATATAATCTTCTCTACTCTACTTGCACATTCTCTTTGCAAGCCCATTTTTGCATATGGTAGTTCTGAATCTTATTGATCAATAAAAAGAAAGCTTTTTTTCCAGAGACATGCCATCATTTTTGCTACCACAAGTAACCATCATTTTTGCAGAGCCACTCAAGTCCCTGCCATCATTTTTGCTACCACAAGCAACTGTCATTTTTGCAGAGCCATTTAACTCAAGTCCCTGCCATCATTTTTGCTACCACAAGCAACTGTCATTTTTGCAGAGCCATTTAACTTAAGTCCCTGCATCATTTTGCTGCTGCTAGCAACTGTCATTTTTGTAGAGCCATTCAAGTCCCTTCTATCATTTTTGCTACCACAATCAACCATCATTTTTGCAGAGCCACTTAAGTCCCTTCCATCATTTTTGCTACCATAAGCAACCGTCATTTTTGCAGAGCCACTCAAGTCCCTGCCATCATTTTTGCTACCACAAGCAACAGTCATTTTTGCAGAGCCATTCAAATCCCTGCTATCATTTTTGGTACAACAAGCAATAGTCATTTTTGCAGAGCCACTCAAGTCCCTGCATCATTTTGCTGCTGCTAGCAACTGTCATTTTTGTAGACTTGCTCAACTTGTCACTTTTATGCCACTTAATTAGAACTTAGTGACTGCTGAAATGATGTCACTTGTAGAAGCAATATATAAATGATGGCTAGGACTCAAATGGCTTAGCAGAAAAGCTTTCTTTCTATCGAAAATAAGTTTATTATAATAACCTAAAAAATTGTTAACCAAAAATTATAATTAAAGCCAAAATAACTTGCAATGACTCTAATGCAATTAGGCAGAAGTCTTAACAAAAAATATTATAGAATGCATTGCTGAAGCTGCTCTAAGTTGGTAAGTTTTAGACAATCAAATGCATCTTTGATTGCATCTTGTAGTGCCACTGAATGACACCCAGCATCATTAGCACAATCTGTTGCAAACTGCTTAACACAATAGATTGGTAGCCACTCTTTAGTCATGGGTTTTTTTAAAAAAAAATTGAATATGAACATATTCATATATGCGCAACCTTGGGAATCACTTGGCCATTTCTATTGGTAACATATACATGTAAGTCACTATTGGCTAAGAGCAGTGACGTGACACTATTCTGTCCAATAGCAATTTACATGTGTGTGTTGCCAATAGAAATGGCTAGGTGAATCCCTCGGTTACGCCTAAGCATGAATATATTGCCAACCACATTTGACACAAATAGACTTGCTTGTTAGAGCGTCATAATAAATGAGAGCTGGCCACCACTAGCTGTTGCACTAGCTTTCAACTTCTTTTTGGCAGCTTCAGGCTTGTCAACAATGTCAACTGAATTGACTGGACTGAAAATCTGGGTCTGATCTTAAGTAGGCAGCTTTTGCTTCTTAGTGATGTCTCTTGATTAGCTATTGCTACTTCTTTCTTTCTTTTTTTAGACTCTCACACCGCAATAAACAAGGGTCAACTGCTGGTGGGAAATCACTTTAGCAGGATCATAGCTAAGGACTGCAGGGAAGGGGGGCATGGGGTGCCAAACTGGTGGGTGCGCAAACTGTATAGGGCTAGGCATGCACAGAGCCAGTGCTCCAAGGTTTCAAGTTCCAAATGGTAGAAAGGGAGCCAACAACGAAGAATAGGTCTAATCTAAATAAGATATAAAATTTTAAATTAAGTATAATCTATATTTAGCTTCTCTTTGTAATGATTTCAATTCAGCAATTCTACCTTATAATAATCTCAGCTAGGCCTCTATTATGAGCTTTGAACTTTGACATATGAGCAATCCCCCCAAAAGCCTTAACATATTATTAGCAATCTTCCTAAGCCTTGAAATCATAGGCTTAACATGAATAATCTTTCCTTTGAGCCTTAATATCTTAGCATTAGCAATGCTCTCTATAACCCTTGAAATCTCTACAAATACCTTGTTAGTCTTAATTCTTAGCAATTCTTTCTAGGCCGTAACCCTAATATATATAACCTTAAACTTAAAATTAGGCCCCCTAACCCTAGTCCTAATCCTAAACTTTAACCTTAACCCTAAAGTCTTGATATTTTATCCAATAATTCTTCCCTGGTAGGTCTAAGCCTTGACATTTTAGTAATTCTCCCTAAGAATCACATTATAATAATTCTAACTAAGCTTTTGCTATAACATCACAGCAATTCTTAAATGAATCATTTCTTTTATATCTAACATGATTATGTGATGCTTTTTCTATTTTTATTTGACATTTAAAGTTTTCTTTTTGAATCTATTTTTTGCTAAGTTTAGGATATATAAATTATTTTTTATTTACTATTTTAGGCCCTATTTTTTAGTCAAGAAGCCAACAAGGTCAAGGATATAATAATGTAACATATATAAAATTTATTATAAAGCTGAAATCTATATTAAATGCAAAAACTAGTGCAATTTAACCTACAAAAGGAAAGGTCTGTTATCAAGGTTTAATTGATCAAATGAATGTAAAACTAGAAATATTATCAATAATTGTATAGTCTGATATCAAATCAATAAGGTAAGAATATATATACAAGAATATTATAAGCAAGAAGTAATAAAGAATAGAAAGCAAGAAAAAATGTTAAAATGTTTATAAAATAAATAGGCCCAGTCAACCTTAGAATGCCTTACAAAGATGATATACTGTCTTATATATAGTATTTAAATATAAAGGCTAAGGTTTTGATCCTTAATATACATGTCTAAAATGCTAAGTTTGTATTTAGAATTAAGATGGTCAATAATTTGGAATGTTCAATTGGTCCTTTATCGTTTAGCTTTTGCATTCCAAAATATAAATATAATCATCAATATCAGAATTAAGGTTATATGGCTTTTTGTCATGATTATGATAAGGAAAATCCTTAGACATTCAAACTAATTGATCAATTTATTCTACTCAATTGTTCATATGGGCATAAACCCTTATTGTGATATATTTATTTTGAATTTTGCATAAATTTAAAGCTTAAACCTCATTAGGCCTATAAGCCTATGTATTAGTAATTAATAGTTAAAAGGAGAATTTCTTATCAAACTTTATAACTAGGCTTACAAACTGCAACAATAAGCAGTATCTATCTGTAATTTATATTTTTGCTTAGAACTTTGCAATATGCCTTTTGAGACTATTGGTCTATATGTGATTTGTCATGCTTGTTTAGAGAAAACAACTTAACTTTCTAGTAATATAGGCCCCTTATTTATTTTTAAAGACTATTTTATAAAGCAGAGTAAGACTGTTAAAGTTATTTTTAAAAATAAAACTTGATAATTATTTTTTGTCAAATCCAAAAATGATTTATAAAATCTTTGGTACTTAAAACACATAAAATGACAATAGAAATATGAAACTAGGGACTTCTACAACATAAGTTTACCATAGAAAGAAGGACCAGAAACTTGGCTTTAGTGAGTAAATAATATAGGGGCTGGCTGATAAGGTTAGACAAACACACATATATTTATCAGCTTAAAAGCAAGTAAAATATCCAAAAATATATCAATAAATCTAATTTTGGATGCATTAACAAACAAAGAAATACAACTTAAGAATAGATGGCTTAATGTGCATTTTATCAAATGCTAGAGGACAATTCCTACTAATGGGAGGAAGTGGTGCAAATATATGCTTCACTCTGAGATGCAACAGTCATAAAGCAACCCAACTGTTTCTGAAGAGTCTTTAGATGTGGTACATCCACAATGACTCCATGGCTGCTGGCAGATGCATAAAAGTCAGATGTGGATCTTGACACTGAACTCAACTTGACCTAGTTTCTTTTATTGAATAAACCCTTGCTGCCACTGAACTTCTCAATTGCCTCTTGACAGAAAACTTGAAAACTCAGCAGAAATGGAATCCATCTTCCCAAACAGTTCAAGCTCTTGATTATCATCAGCAGTTGTGCGCAATTCAGCTGAAACAAGCCGATGTTCAATTTTTCTTATAGTGGGAGGTTTACTTAGCAAAACATTGATGGTGGCAAATGAGCAAACTCTGAAATCATAGTGTGCTGAGCATCCGAAAACGGTGCTTTTTCTCACCATGGCCTAAGATGGTCTCGCTACCTAAGCCATTTCAGCTAACAAATGCACATATACATTGAAGTCAGCCAGCCCCCCCCCCACATTTCTTACTCACTAAACCCAAGTTTCCAGCCCCTTCTTTCTATGGCAAGTTTATATCGCAGAAGTTCCTGGTGAAACTTAATTTAATGGCATCTAGCTAAAAAGTTCCAGGTTTAAAATTCAAGATTGTTCAATTTGATGTATGTACGAATGGTCTATGTATAGAGGTCTATACACTGTACTCTATACACAGTACATGTCATTGGAAATGACATTGGACATTGGGGCAAAGGCAAAGTGTTGCAAGCAATCGCAACTATTTTTGCCATTTTATTCGATTCCATCTAGTATTGTTGATGGTTGTAAATTTATTGATTTATGCAAAGACATCTGACTACTTGTTGCATCAGATCTGAACATAGTTTAACTAAAGCCCCTATTTATTGATTCAATGGCGGCAAAGAAGCGCTGGCTCTCCATGGTTGGCGAAGAGGATCTGGTCTCCGACGCTGTAACAGCGGCGCCTCAGCCGCAGCCACCAGCCGAGCCAGATGGCGCCATGCCGCCGAAGAAGCGCCTGATGATGCAGCTAAAGCACAAGGAGTCGCAGAAGAAGCGCGTCTCATTGAGCGAATATTATCAAAAGAAGACTAGCAACAATTCTAACTCGATTAATAATGCCGCGGAGTCTTCTGCAACTACTGCTTCCGAGGATCCGGACCCAGATTTAGATCCCGCAGTGGAAGTGGACGACCCAGGCAATGTTTCCATGGATTTAGAAACCAACTCTGGCTACGGGCCAGACGAAACTGATCGCAATAGCTTTGCTGGCGCCTACTATGACAGCGCTATGCTGCTGCCTTCGACTCCGCCTAATAATCTCGAATCGGAGACTGCCGGCTTTGATGAAGACAGAGGAGGCTTGGCAGGCGATGAAGTTTTGCAGTCGAGTAGGGCTCCAACAGCCGCTGCTGACTGTCTGCCGCAGTTTGACGAGCTGGGCGAAGCCACGGACGCCAGAGAGTTCGTTCTTCAGCAGCAGCAACAGAAGCAGCATAGAAAATCCGAGTCCAAAGGTCAACACGAGGACAAGGTTAGACGGCACCGAGGTGCTCAGGAGCATAAAAGCTCAGAGCACAAGCACCGCAAACGCCATCGTCACCACGACCGGAATGCTCATAAAGACTCGTCAAGCAGTCATCGCAGACATCGACACGAGCGTCACGGTAATCATCACGGCCATCACAGACGGCATCGTCAAGAGAGTGGCGGCGTCGGCGGTGCAGGCGCCGGCAGCAACTCCGATAGTCGACGAGCTGCTCATTCGTTCGACGCATTCGTTGAACGTCAGATGAGTCGCATGCGTCAGCGACAGGCGGCCAAGGAGGCGGCCGCAGCTGCTGACCGTTTGAGCTCGGCTGGGTCCAACTCGAAGACTGGCGAAGTTCTGCGAAGGCAACTTGAGCTGCGGGAAGGAGAGAAGGTACAGCTGAAGGCACCGCTGTTCTGCTTCTGGATTGGATTTCTAGTCTGAAATCTGGTAGAGCAGATGAAATTTTGGTAGATTAGATGACGTTCTGGTAGATTAGATGACGTTCTGGTAGATTAGATGAGGTTCTGGTAGATTTCTAGTCTGAAATCTGGTAGCAAAGCATATGAGATTGTGATAGATTAAATGAGATTTTGGTAGATTAGATGAGATTCTGGTAGATTAGATGAGATTCTGGTAGATTTCTAGTCTCAATCTGGTAGAGCAGAAGAGATTCTGGTAGATCTAATGAGATTCTGGTAGATTTCTAGCCTGAAATCTCATAGATCAAATGAGATTCTGGTAGATTTCTAGCCTTAACTCTCATACTGAATTGATTATGTTGGTCTGCAAGAACATTGCTATAGTTAAAAACCACGTGTCGCAGGTGCAACGGGCCGAGAGTTTCCTCTACGCCGATGAGCAGGGCGCCGTCGAGCAGCACATCGCCCAGCCAATTGTGCCAGTCAGCAGTTCCTTCATCGACCGCGTGGTCGCCAGTAGCAGCAGCGGCGGAGACGGAGTTGGAGGTCGCACGTCAACGACTGTTACGCAATCGACCGGTCAGCAGCGTCAGGTGAAAAAATATCAGACAGTTTCATCATTAAGTACAAACACCCATTAAATAATTAAAAATCGCCATTGATCATTAGGAATCGCCCTTGATCATTAGGAATCGCTATTGATCATTAGAAATCGCTGTTGATCATTAGAAATCGCTATTGATCATTAGAAATCGCTATTGATCATTAGAAATCGCTGTTGATCATTAGAAATCGCTGTTGATCATTAGAAATCGCTGTTGATCATTAGAAATCGCTGTTGATCATTAGAAATCGCTATTGATCATTAGAAATCGCTGTTGATCATTAGAAATCGCTGTTGATCATTAGAAATCGCTATTGATCATTAGAAATCGCCATTGATCATTAGAAATCGCTGTTGATCATTAGAAATCGCTATTGATCATTAGAAATCGTTATTGATCATTAGAAATCGCTATTGATCATTAGGAATCGTCATTGATCATTAGGAATCGCTATTGATCATTAGGAATCGCTATTGATCATTTGAAATCGCTATTGATCATTAGGAATCGTCATTGATCATTAGGAATCGCTATTGATCATTAGGAATCGCCATTGATCATTAGTAATCGCCATTGATCATTAGAAATCGCTCTTGATCATTAGGAATCGCCATTGATCATTAGGAATCGCTATTGATCATTAATAATCGCCATTGATCATTAGAAATCGCTCTTGATCATTAGGAATCGCTATTGATCATTAGGAATCGCCTTTGATCACTTGAGTTTCAAAACATATCGGTAGTTAAAATTGCAGCGCATTGACCATCCACTGCGCAGGTTGCTGTTGTAAAGCCGCAGGTCAGCTCCCTACTAGGCGGCATTGTTCGTCTTGTAGCCAACAGTCTGGGCGATGTGCAACGAAATCTACAACGCCAGATGATGCAACAGCAGAGTCTGCAACAGCTGCAACAGCAACAGAAACAGCAGCAGCAGCAAAATCAGGCCAAAGCAGCAGCTGAATCGTCTGCTGCAGCCGACGACGGCAGCTTTCTCGGCGTTGCGGGCTACGGTGCCCCGGCAACGAATCCGCCGCCCTCTTCGACGACAACAAACTCGAAAACTAGAAGATCCTGAAACAGTTTTCCCAAGTTTTCGAATGCTGGTGCAACACGTACTTTTAATTATATGGGATTCATTTAGCGTACATACTGTTTAAGTAATTAAATCTGGATCCAATAGACTCACTCAATTCTGATCCCATACCATCAATCTTGATCCCACAGAATCAATACTGATCCCACAGAATCAATACTGATCCCACAGAATCAATACTGATCTCACAGAATCAATGCTGTTCCCACAGAATCAATGCTGATCCCAAAGCATCAATGCTGATCCCAAAGAAGAATAAATTCTGATCCCATAGCATCAATCCTGATCCCATAGCATCGATCCTGATCTCATAGCATCAATCCTAATCCCATGGCATCGATCCTGATCCCATAGCATCAATCCTGATCCCATAGCATTAATCCTGATCCCATAGCATCAATCCTGATCCCATGGCATCGATCTGATCCCATAGCATCAATCCTAATCCCATAGCATCGATCCTGATCCCATAGCATCAATCCTAATCCCATAGCATCAATCCTGATCCCATAGCATCAATCCTGATCCCATAGCATTAATCCTGATCCCATAGCACCAATCCTGATCCCATGGCATCGATCTGATCCCATAGCATCAATCCTGATCCCATAGCATTAATCCTGATCCCATAGCATCAGTCCTGATCCCATAGCATTAATCCTGATCCCATAGCATCAATCCTGATCCCATAGCATTAATCCTGATCCCATAGCATAAGTCCTGATCCCATAGCATTAATCCTGATCCCATAGCATCAATCCTGATCCCATAGCATTAATCCTGATCCCATAGCATTAATCCTGATCCCATAGCATCAATGCTTATCCTATAGCATTAATCCTGATCCCATAGCATTAATCCTGATCCCATAGCATCAATGCTTATCCTATAGCATTAATCCTGATCCCATAGCATTAATCCTGATCCCATAGCATCGATCCTGATCCCATAGCATCAATCCTAATCCCATAGCATCAATCCTGATCCCAAAGCATCAATCCTGATCCCATAGCATCGATCCTGATCCCAAAGCATCAATCCTGATCCCATAGCATCAATCCTGATCCCATAGCATCAATCCTGATCCCATAGCATCAATTCAGATCCCATAGCATCAATCCTGATCCCATAGCATCAATCCTGATCCCATAGCATTAATCCTGATCCCATAGCATAAATCCTGATCCCATAGCATCAATTCAGATCCCATAGCATCAACTATTATTGTAGTAATCCTAATATATATATATATATTATCAGCTCAATAAGCATAGTTTAAATTACTTTCTGGCGTCCATTAAGTGTTCAACTGTTGTATATCGCTGCAAGAATAATTTCGCATTATACAACCTTGCCTGTTCTCGCGCACAAGTTAAGTCAGTGAGAATTTGATTAAAAATTGTACAAAGTATTGTAGCGTTTTTTGTGCTAAATGCTACTCGCATGCTACTATTGAGACATTCTAGCCAATGCTAGTAGCTCCTTCATTTGCCATTCGCTGAGAAGCTTATTTATATTTTGTTTCATTACTGTCCATCCTAACTAACTCTTATAAATTATTATATATAATTGTTCCGATTGTGTTCAATTTTTATTGTTTGTAACTTTTTATTGGGATAAGGGGGAATTGTTAAACAGTTGCTGACATTAATGAAAAATATTTGCGTTTGTAAAAATAATATACCTGGTAAATTTCCGACCTTAGAGTTCCAATGTGGGATTCTGCAGGTAAATAATTGGTGCAAGCAGACTGAAGTTTGCTGTGTTTAAGTTCAACTTGCTACCCTGGTCTGCATAAAAAACTTGTTTAAATTGTTTTGTTGGCTTTAACTTGGCGCAACAGAAATTTCGAGTTTGTAACTGCAGTTTGGAATTTTATATAAACGTGGATTTTAGTTGGCGTTTATTTATTGTTCAAATTATAATTCTTTTCTATGCCTCTTTTATGCTTGCAGATTCTAATAGGGTAGGTAGGGTATTCTAATTGAGTAAGTTTAGAATTCTAATTGGGTAGGTTGGGGATTCTGATTGGGTAGGTTGGGGATTCTGATTGGGTAGATTGGGGATTCTGATTGGGTAGGTAGGGGATTCTGATTGGGTAGGTTGGGGATTCTGATTGGGTAGGTTGGGGATTCTGATTGGGTAGGTTGGGGATTCTGATTGGGTAGATTGGGGATTCTGATTGGGTAGGTAGGGGATTCTGATTGGGTAGGTTGGGGATTCTGATTGGGTAGGTTGGGGATTCTGATTGGGTAGGTTGGGGATTCTGATTGGGTAGGTTGGGGATTCTGATTGGGTAGATTGGGGATTCTGATTGGGTAGGTAGGGGATTCTGATTGGGTAGGTTGGGGATTCTGATTGGGTAGGTTGGGGATTCTGATTGGGTAGGTTGGGGATTCTGATTGGGTAGATTGGGGATTCTGATTGGGTAGGTAGGGGATTCTGATTGGGTAGGTTGGGGATTCTGATTGGGTAGGTTGGGGATTCTGATTGGGTAGGTTGGGGATTCTGATTGGGTAGATTGGGGATTCTGATTGGGTAGGTAGGGGATTCTGATTGGGTAGGTTGGGGATTCTGATTGGGTAGGTTGGGGATTCTGATTGGGTAGGTTGGGGATTCTGATTGGGTAGGTTGGGGATTCTAATAGGGTAGGTTGGGGATTCTAATTGAGTAGGTTTAGAATTCTAATTGGGTAGGTTGGGGATTCTAATAGGGTAGGTTGTGATTCTAATTGGGTGGATTGAAGGATTCTAATTGGGTAGGTTAAGGATTCTAATTGGGTAGGTTGGGGATTCTAATTGGGTAGGTTGGGGATTCTAATAGGGTAGGTTGTGATTCTAATTGGGTGGATTGAAGGATTCTAATTGGGTAGGTTAAGGGATTCTAATTGGGTAGGTTGGGATTCTAATTGGGTAGGTAGGGGATTCTGATTGGGTAGGTTGGGGATTCTGATTGGGTAGGTTGGGGATTCTGATTGGGTAAGTTGGGGATTCTGATTGGGTAGGTTGGGGATTCTTATTGGGTAGCTTTGGGATTCTTATTGGGTAGCTTTGGTATTCTTATTGGGTAGGTTGGGGGATTCTAATTGGGTAGGTTGGGATTCTAATCGGTAGCTTGGGGATTCTGATCGGGTAGGTTGGGCATTCTAATTGGGTAGGTTGGGGATTCTAATTGGGTAGGTTGGGGATTCTGATTGGGTAGCTTTGGGATTAAATCAGGTAGGTCTTCATCCCCTTAAGGTCTAATCTTGGTAGATCAGCATCGCCCGAGTCTAATTAGTGGACAAGCAATGTACTAATAAGATGAGTCTATTTTCGCCAGACCGGTTCAGTATCACATGATCAATCCCGTTTCCCCATTTCTGCTGCTGTCCCGCTCCATTGCTAACTGGCTGCTTCGGCGGCGCCAGCTTTCGCCTTTTGGCGCGTGCGTCAATCGGCGCGGAGGCGCCAGCGCCGCGCTACTGACAGACGAATCTGCGCCTGAACGGCACTCGCTAGATCGACACGTTGGCCTGTTGTACAGACCGGAGGAGGCCGACTGGCAGGCCGTCACCAGGCATTTCTGCCGGCCCGAGCTGGTGCGCCTGTTCGACACGCTCGGCCAGCGAGCGCTGATGGTTCGACGCCCGGCGTTGGAGATTGGCGAGCGGCTGGCCGGGCACGCTGGCGACGGGCGGCCCTGCCTTCGGTTTGTGCTCTACGGCCGACGGGGCAGCGGCAAGTCGTTGCAGTGAGCAGCTGGAAACTCAGCGCATTGGCTATCTTAATTGTCCTTGACAATCTCCAATGAGGATCTCATGGTAGTCCTTGACAATCTCCAATGAGGATCTCATGGTAGTCCTTGACAATCTCCAATGAGGATCTCATGGTAGTCCTTGACAATCTCCAATAAGGATCTCATGGTAGTCCTTGACAATCACCTACGAGTCCCTCATGGTAGTCCTTGCTAATCTCCTATGAGTCTCTAATGGTAGTCCTTGGCAATCTCCGATGAGGATCTCATAGTAGTCCTTGACAATCTCCAATGAGATTCTCATGGTAGTCCTTAGCAATCTCCAATGAGAATATCATGGTAGTCCTTGGCAATCTCCAATGAGTATCTCATGGTAGTCCTTGACAATCTCCAATGAGAATCTCATGGTAGTCCTTGACAATCACCTACGAGTCCCTCATGGTAGTCCTTGGCAATCTCCAATGAGGATCTCATGGTAGTCCTTGACAATCTCCAATGAGATTCTCATGGTAGTCCTTAGCAATCTCCAATGAGAATATCATGGTAGTCCTTGGCAATCTCCAATGAGTATCTCATGGTAGTCCTTGACAATCTCCAATGAGGATCTCATGGTAGTCCTTGACAATCTCCAATGAGGATCTCATAGTAGTCCTTGACAATCTCCAATGAGAATCTCATGGTAGTCCTTGACAATCTCCAATGAGGATCTCATGGTAGTCCTTGACAATCTCCAATGAGGATCTCATAGTAGTCCTTGACAATCTCCAATGAGAATATCATGGTAGTCCTTGGCAATCTCCAATGAGAATATCATGGTAGTCCTTGGCAATCTCCAATGATAATCTCATGGTAGTCCTTGACAATCACCTACGAGTCCCTCATGGTAGTCCTTGACAATCTCTTATGAGTCTTTAATGGTAGTCCTTGATACTTAATTGTCATTTCAATCGCTGTTTATAATCAATTCCTTAGACGACGATTCAGATTTTTAAGTCCCACATAAAAGTACAAAATGTCCTCTGAAACCCTCACACGCTTCAGTAATATCACCATGGAAACTAAACACCGCTCTCTAAAAATTGCCCCCTACTCAAGATGGGTCACGTGGCCGCTGCTTGCCGCAGGCGGGGCTGGCTGCTAGTCACCGTGCACAATGCGCACCTGTGGATGCGCCACAGTCGCGAACTGCACGAGAGCGCCCACAGGCCTGGCATGTTCGACACGGCTGGCTACGGCTGCATTTGGTTGCGTCATTTCTACGCAATGAATCAGGAAATATTGCCCGGCCTTCGAGTCACCAAGGAGCTGAGCTGGAATGCTAAGGAGTCCACGCCTGCCGGCTCCAGCTGGAAGGAGGTTATCGACTACGCTCTGGCCAGGCCAAGTACAGCTGCGCGGCTGTGCAGTTTCTGATTGACGAGATCAAGCTGGCAGCGTGCTATGCCTACTCTGGTGTGCTTCGAGGTGGCCAACTGCCTCTGGTGGCACCGGTCCGGTATTAAGAATGACGCTATTCGACGGACTCCGCTGTGAGTTGAGCTGCTTATAAGTTTGCCTGGGTTGAACTAGATTCTGTTAGTTAGCTCTCTGGAGGGCGTTCAACCTGACCCCTGAGCAGGCATGCACACGCTCATGTAGAGTGTACAGCTGCCTGGCAGTCTCTGTCTTGTGGTGAGCAGAGTAGATTATGGCGTGAGCGGAGGGTATTATGGATAAGCGGAGGGTATTATGGTGAGCGGAGGGTATTATGGATCAGC
>NIVC01002953.1:0-41359 GCA_002269645.1 Macrostomum lignano
GTGAGAAGCTTCTCTTATATCTCCCCTTCTCTCCTCTCCCCTTCTCTCTTCTCCCCTTCTCTTATATCTCCCCTTCTCTCCTCTCCCTTCTCTTCTCCCCTTCTCTCTTCTCCCTTCTCTCCTCTCCCCTTCTCTCTTCTCCCTTCTCTTATATCTCCCCTTCTCTCCTCTCCCCTTCTCTCTTCTCCCCTTCTCTCTTCTCCCCTTCTCTCCTCTCCCCTTCTCTCTTCTCCCCTTCTCTCTCTCCCCTTCTCTCCTCTCCCTTCTCTCTTCTCCCCTTCTCTCCTCTCCCCTTCTCTCCTCTCCCCTTCTCTCTTCTCCCCTTCTCTCCTCTCCCCTTCTCTCCTCTCCCCTTCTCTCTTCTCCCCTTCTCTCCTCTCCCCTTCTCTCTTCTCCCCTTCTCTCCTCTCCCTTCTCTCTTCTCCCCTTCTCTCCTCTCCCCTTCTCTCTTCTCCCCTTCTCTCCTCTCCCCTTCTCTCTTCTCCCCTTCTCTCCTCTCCCCTTCTCTCTCCCCTTCTCTTCTCTCCCCTTCTCTCTTCTCCCCTTCTCTCCTCTCCCCTTCTCTCCTCTCCCCTTCTCTCTTCTCCCCTTCTCTCTTCTCCCCTTCTCTCCTCTCCCCTTCTCTCTTCTCCCTTCTCTCCTCTCCCCTTCCCTCTTCTCCCCTTCTCTCCTCTCCCCTTCCCTCTTCTCCCCTTCTCTCCTCTCCCCTTCTCTCCTCTCCCTTCTCTCTTCTCTTCCCCTCTCCCCCTCTCCTCTCATCTCCTATCTTCTCCTCTCCCTCTTCCCCTTCTCTCCTCTTCTTTCTCCTCTCCCCTTCTCTCCTCTCTCCTTCTCTCTTCTCTTCCCCTCTCCCCCTCTCCTCTCATCTCCTATCTTCTCCTCTCCCTCTTCCCCTTCTCTACTCTTCTTTCCCGACTCCTCTTCCCTATTCTCCTCGAGTCCTCCCCTCTCGTCTGTTAGCAATGTTAACTTAACTCCCCTCTCCTCACCTTTCTTCTCTTCTCCTGCCATCTCATCTTTCCTTTTTGACTTCGCATTTTCTCTTTTCCAACACCGAAAGCATGCAGTGGTCAACAGGGGGCAACTTTAATCCAACTGTGGCCATAGCGTTCCACTCTCTCCTCCTCGGCCTAAGCCAGGGCCTTGGGACGCAAATTACATCGCCCACAGTTAAGACGAGATGAAAACCGCGGGGCGTGCGGGTGTGAATTGCATTGCGTCACTTGCGGTAGGAAAATTCGATCAAACATTCGTGTACTCATTTTCATTTCATCATGCTTTCTATAATCGCACTACGTAGCGCTGGGCCGGTGATCCGCTACGAGTATATGCGCATTTAGAGATCTATTTTTATTTACCTTTGTGAAACTGTGAATCGTCATCGCGGAGTCTGGAGTCTGAATTCGGAACTGTTTATCTGGAACAGAAATGTGCATACACACAAACCTTCCTTCCTGTAGAGGTAATCTGCCTCCATTGTCAGTTGATATCAAGCTAATTTCGATAACAAGTGAAACTAAGCTTGATTCAGATTTGAGGAGATGAACTCGATGTGCATGTTGTATGCATACCCGCTCAAAGCTTTGAGTATTCTAAACCATATTGATTGCCCTGCACTTACATAGACGTCACTTGATCTATGAAATTCTTTTTCAATTGTTGCATAACTCCTGATAGCAGCTGTATGCTCTTGTTCGAACTTGTAGGCTTGTTGCGTATGAAATTTTGCAAATAATTTTATCTTGCGCTTCTGAATGCAGATTTGGAATTTGTTATAATCCTATTATAGAGCTGCTTGTATACTCAGCTGGGGTAAAAAATCTCTATAATTCTGTACCCGCACACTGCAAGATTACAGAATCCCACACACTGCAGGATTACAGAACCCATTGGAACCCCTCTAGAGGCCCGAGGCTCGAGGCTCGATCGGTACCTGCTCTAGTGTCGTTAGCAACCCGTTTGGAATCTCTTCTAGGGCTAGCAACTACTGGTACCTTTTCAAGTGTTCCCCAGGCGTCCTTAGCTACCAAGTCCCTTCCATACAAGTCTAGCCGCGGCCAAAGCCGAAGTGTCAACGAGGACGGCAAGGATTAACGGGAAGGATTGAGAGCTCAGGCGCTGCACCGCGCAAACGGCTGTGTTGATTTTATAGCGCTGTAAATGCAAGAATTAATTACTGTTTATTGGGGGGGAGGGGGACAGTAACGGGAGGGGAGGAGAGAGTTGCGTCGTAAAAAGTGATGCTTCAATATATTGCTTCCTTAATCCAATTTGAGCTTCTGGATTAGTTTTTGGATTTAATCTGTGCGAAAATCCCGTTCAGAATTTTTCCTATATACACATCCCCATCGCCTCAGCGCTCCTGCTGATGAAGCTATATATTCCAAAAATTATGATTATGTATGCAGCAGCCACGCTATTAATTTCACCCATAGGTTTGCTGCTTTTTCTGATATTGTAAAATATGGGTAGCTTCTAGTGAAATCTCTGTGAATATCCCTAAATATTCTATCAGAAATTGTTCGGCGTTTAGCCGCGTGGCTGCACTGACTAAACCAGCGGTCAATTACGAGGGGGTTCAATAAATTTCCGGACACGACTGGCTACTAGCAGCAAGAACTAAAACCCAGTGCGCTACTTCTCAAAGTAGTCCCCAGCAGCATCGATGCACTTCTGCATCCTCGTAAACCAAGTGACAAAGCAGCTGCACCACTCGGAATGCGGGATCCCCTCGAGTCGCTCACAGAAGGCCTGCACAGCCTGCTCTGGCGACTCAAATCGAGTTCCTTTCAGCTGCCGCTTTACCGCAGGGAACACGAAGAAGTCGCACGGTGCGAGGTCAGGGCTGTACGGCGAGTGGCCGAGCTGCTGCACTCGCTGCTGCTGCAGAAACTGCGCCGACTGCTGCTGGGACTCAGGGTCGTAGCTGTACACCCAGGTCTCTCACGACCTCAGACACCGAGTTTGAGCTGCCGCCGTTGAACCTGCGCAGCATGGAGCGGCACCATTCAACCCTCAGTCAGGTGATGGGGGACCCATCGTGAGGACACCTTGCTCAGGCACAACCGCTTGTGCAGCATTGTGGTGACACTTCCCGATGAGTTACCCAGGACAGTGGCTATTTGCTGTACCGTCACTCGTGAGTCCTCGTCCACCAGCTGCTGCACAGCAGCTGCGTCCGCATCCGACGTGGCAGTCACAGTCACAGGACGCCCAGGCCGGGCTGCGTCTTCAAGCGACGCTCGGCCACTGCGAAACTCGGCAAACCTAACGTCATTAGGATTCCAGTTTTCAGGTGTGTCATTAGGATTCCAGTTTTCAGGTGTGTCATTAGGATTCCAGTTTTCAGGTGTGTCATTTGGATTCCAGTTTTCAGGTGTGTCATTAGGATTCCAGTTTTCAGGTGTGTCATTAGGATTCCAGTTTTCAGGTGTGTCATTAGGATTCCAGTTTTCAGGTGTGTCATTAGGATTCCAGTTTTCAGGTGTGTCATTAGGATTCCAGTTTTCAGGTGTTTCATTAGGATTCCAGGTGTGTCATTAGGATTTCAGGTGTACCATTGGGATTCCAGGTGTCATTAGTATTCCAGGTGTGTCATTAGGATTCCAGGTGTGCGTGCCATTATGATTCCAGGTGTGTCATTAAAAGTTCAGATGTGTCATTAGGATTCCAGGTGTGTTATTCGGATTCCGGTTGTTTCATTCGGATTCCGGTTATTTCATTCGGATTCCAAGTGTGTCATTTGAAGTTCAGGCGTGTCATTCGGATTTCAGCTGCTTTTTAGAGTCCAGTGCAATAGTATAAATTTGGGAGGTCTTCTTGTCTTTAGTCTGTAAGTACTCTGTAACGTCGGGGAATTTTAAGGCCTTTTTTAGTTCCCTTGGCTTCAAGGAACTTGAAAGGAACTTGGAAGGGGATGCAGTTGCTTACAGCTGCACCCCTCAACCCCTCTCTAGCGCTGTGCCAAATCCCAAGGCTTGGCTTCCACTGGCTCCAACCAAAGGTGATATAAAACCGACAGGGGTCCAAGACCAACACACACACACAACGGGACCCGGGGGCGGAGAATTCCAATAGTCCAGCTTTAGAAGGGTTTTAGAAGAACTGCCCTTTTTTGGTTGGCTGAATCAGCTCCTAGCCAGTTATACGCCGGCGGGCAGGCCTCCCCAAGCCTAGCTTTAGCAGTCTAGCACTGGGCCACTGGTCCGCAAACTCGTCTGTTAATGAGGCGGCAGAGATCAAACGGACTCCGGCGCTTGGGTGGGGGGTAGGGAGAAAGGGGTGGAGAGAGAGAGAGGGGGAGAGAGTCAAGTCCAGGAAAAGGTGGGCCGGCGGTCAAAAAGCCACGCCACCTCATAATGCCACTGATACTCTCATAGTTTAGAGGGCCGCGCTCCAGTCTTGCCCTTCCCTCCCCTCCCTCCCCCCCCTCATACCCAGCGCGCGGAGCCAATAGCGTCCGAGCGGCTTCCTTTGATCTTCTGTTCTTGTCCGCTGCCGCCGCCGCCACCGCCGCTGCCGCCGCCGCCACCGCCGCCCCACCTCCGTCCTGCACCTCCTCCCTCTAATTTCTGACTCCGAAACCCCACACCCCACTCTCACAGCGGGGGGGTGTTAAAATAGGTGGTCCCCCGCCCAAGAGCGCAGAACTTGAAGTGGTCTCACTCACTTAATATATAGAAACAGTCAACTCGCTCCGTGTCGGCGTCTCTGTGTAAAGAAGAAAGACAAGTTAGAGAGAGAGAGAGCGAAAAGGCAGAGAAAACAAACTCAACTACCTGGCCGCTACCTGTTAATATCCAGTTGGATTGTGGTTTGTGGATCAATTTCTCTTTGCTCCGCAACTCCCCGCCTTGTTGACACTTCTAATTATACAAAGTTTTCCCCCAATTAACAAAAGCTCTTCATCACTGACTGAAAGCAAATGGCAGCCATGTCTAGCACGTCCTCCTGGAGCCCCATTTCCGGTGCAGGTTTCCTGGCCGCCAATCAGCCGCAGTACCAGTTTCCGGCTCAGCCGCATCACCTGCTGTTTTCACAGCACCAGCAGCATCCGTCAGCTGGGCCCTGTCTCTGCAGCCTGTGCGTGCAGCATCCCGGCGCGCTTCATCAGCTTCCTTTGCAGCAGCAGCACCCACTGCACCCTAGCCAGCATCATCAACAGCAGCAGCCTCATCACAACCAGCAGCATCAGCATCAGGCTTATAACTTCAGCAACTCAGCAAATATGAGCTCGCTGATGCAGCATCAGTCACAGAATTCAACTCCATCAGCCGCTGCAGCAGCCGCCGCCGCAGCTGCCGCCGCCGCAGCTGCAGCAGCCGCGAGCAGTAGCCTGGCGGGGCCGCTGACATCCTCGATGCACGCCGCCTGCGCTACAAACTGGTCGGCGGCGGCCGCGGCGCCGTTGCCGCTGACCTCGTCGGCATCAAGTCTCCAGTCTGCCAACGCCGCCCGCACCCAGCAGCAGTCGTCGGTGGCGGCATCGACAGGCACTTCGGCTTCTTCAGCAGCCGCGGCCGCGGTAGCCGCTGCCGCCGCCGCGGCTGCCTCCTCGCTGCCCAACCCGGTGGTGACGGGAGACCAGGCCTCCTCCGACGAGGCCCTGTCGCCGCCGCACCAAGACGATCCGATGGACGACGTGATGGACGTTCGCGAGGCGACCCGGCTGCAGCAGGAGATGATCAAATCGTGGCGGCAGAAGCGACGGGTCAGCTGTGGTGAGTTGCGCTTTTGCTCTGGTGATGAGATGAGAAATGAGCATCGGCGAGTCAGGAGACTAGAGGTAAGAAAGTCGGAGACCTAGAGATATGATTTAGGAGACTAGAGATAGTAAAGTTGGAGACTAGATACATGTATTAGATTCGGGAGACTACAGAAAGGAAACTAAAGATAGGAGTCGGGAGACTATAGATAAGAGAGTCAATCGGGAGACTAATATTAATATAGATAGGAGAGTCAATCGGGAGACTAGATATAGATAGGAGAGTCAATCGGGAGACTAGATATAGATAGAAGAGTCAATCGGTAGACTAGATATAGATAGGAGAGTCAATCGGGAGACAGGATATAGATAGGAGAGTCAATCAAGAGACTAGATATAGATAGGAGAGTCAATCGGGAGACTAAAGATAGATAGGAGAGTCAATCGGGAGACTAAAGATAGATAGGAGAGTCAATCGGGAGACTAGATATAGATAGGAGAGTCAATCGGGAGACTAGATATAGATAGGAGAGTCAATCGGGAGACTAGATATAGATAGGAGAGTCAATCGGGAGACTAGATATAGATAGGAGAGTCAATCGGGAGACTAAAGATAGATAGGAGAGTCAATCGGGAGACTAAAGATAGATAGGAGAGTCAATCGGGAGACTAGATATAGATAGGAGAGTCAATCGGGAGACTAAAGATAGATAGCAGAGTCAATCGGGAGACTAGATATAGATTGGAGAGTCAATCGGGTGACTAGATTTGGATAGGAGAGTCAATCGGGAGACTAGATATAGATAGGAGAGTCAGGAGACTAAAGATCGGTAGCGGATATAGGGGGAGGCGCACAGGGCGTGTCCCCCATCGAGTTTGATTTTGTTCCTAATACGCATATACATGTATCTTAGTAATAAGCGCCCCGTTCTAAATTTTCTCTATAAAATCGTTGATTTTCGTAATATCAACGAGAAACATTGGCGAGATCATGATGATTCCTAGCCAGAGATATAAAGGTAAATCCAAGTCTCAGCAGGACTAAACTAGAAAACCTACGGACCGATTAATCCATTAGATTAACTTTTCCGGCGAAAAAAAGAAGCTACTTGAGCTTGAGGTCACAGGGAAACACAACACCATGCAGAAAGAATTTATGCAGATTGCGTCTCTAAGGGCATCCACTTATCTTGTCCTCCCACCAACCAATATCCTTAGGGATATGGGTACCAACTGAACTGATTAATTTATTACCGAACAGAAACTCCGTTTTCGGGTAATAATGCAATAAATATCCATACATCTAAGGCAAGTAGGTAGCGCGGCAATCATTGATATTGCACCAGCAGCTCTCTTAAAATCCGCCCACCGATCAACCGAGGACAAAGACGAAGTCGAACTCGGGAGTCAAGTTGATATCTTCTTGACTGGCATTATTAATGTTTTATGACCCTCCTTCGTGTTTGCTGCAGTCGTGCGCCGGCCCATAGCAACAAACAATAAGCAGCCTTTAATCTATGAAAGCTATAAATGCTTTATTCACCTGCCATTGCAACTTCTGTGCAACCTCTGCGCGCATGCATCCGTAAGGTAGAAAAGAGTTTGCATAAAATTAAACAGGGACCGGTGCCCCTGAAACACGGCCGCCACTGCTAGCGCCCCTAAATAGAGATTTTTGGTGGGATCCCTAGGGGGCCTCTAAAACTAAAAAACAGCGATCCCAAAACCATGGATCCCTATAACCATGGATCCCCAAAGCTTGAAATCCAAAAAACCATGAATCTCAAAAACCATGGATTCCCAAAAAATCATGGATCCCAAAAACCATGGATCCTCAAAACCCACAATCCAAAACCATGGATCCCAAAAACCATGGATCCTCAAAACCCACAATCCAAAACCATGGATCCCAAAAACTATGGATCCTCAAAACCCGCAATCCACCAAAACCATGGATCCGCAAAACCAGAAATCCAAAACCATGGATCCATAAAACCATCGATCTCTAAAGCCATGGATCCCTTAAACCATGGATTCCAAAAACCAGAGTGCCATGAGAATCTGTATTTATGGATTCGGCTGTACTCTTGTCACACTAACATTCGAGGTCAAATTAATCTTGGCTCCTTAAAGGAGGCGCAACAAAAATAAATAGTTTATAGAGCAATCGAAGCTGTTAGAACATTGGTTTCAAGTGTGACAACCCAGCCAGTTGTCACACAGATATAGCTGTCTCGTGTCTAAGCATAGATACAGTTTTACAGCGTAATCGCTTCAACATGGCATTCTTTCTATTGCTTTGTGCAAATACGCGCATCTGTTATACTCGTGGGATTCATAACAGTAGGAATTCAGCAAAATTATGAGCAGTACAACTCTGAATTCACGAAGCAGCATTCCTTAAGTATAATGACATGACAATGACAAGTTCTTAGGGATGTTTTCGAGGGGTTCTAACCTCTTTTTCTTCTCTAACCAGGCAGTTTATTTTCTCTGTCTTTTTACGGTCACATTCTACCGAGCAGCTGCAGTTTAACACCTTTATTGCATTCCATTCCCACCTTCTGCATGGGTTCAATTCAAAATTGCTTTTTATTTTTAAATATTGGCTATATAAGTATCTGTGATTTGTTTATATTCACTACTGTCACTCTTATTTCACTGTCAATGCAGTTAATCTCACTCTTTATCTCACTGTCGCTACAGTTTATCTCACTCTTCTATCTCACTGTCGCTGCAGTTTATCTCACTCTTCTATCTCACTGTCACTGCAGTTTATCTCACTCTATCTCACTGTCACTGCAGTTTATCTCACTCTATCTCACTGTCACTGCAGTTTATCTCACTCTTCTATCTCACTGTCACTGCAGTTTATCTCACTCTATCTCACTGTCACTGCAGTTTATCTCACTGTCGCTGCAGTTTATCTCACTCTATCTCACTGTCACTGCAGTTTATCTCACTCTATCTCACTGTCACTGCAGTTTATCTCACTCTATCTCACTGTCACTGCAGTTTATCTCACTCTATCTCACTGTCACTGCAGTTTATCTCACTGTCGCTGCAGTTTATCTCACTCTATCTCACTGTCACTGCAGTTTATCTCACTCTATCTCACTGTCACTGCAGTTTATCTCACTCTTCTATCTCACTGTCGCTGCAGTTTATCTCAATCTTCTATCTCACTGTCACTGCAGTTTATCTCAATCTTCTATCTCACTGTCACTGCAGTTTATCTCACTCTATTTCACTGTCACTGCAGTTTATCTCACTCTTCTATCTCACTGTCACTGCAGTTTATCTCACTCTATCTCACTGTCACTGCAGTTTATCTCACTCTATCTCACTGTCACTGCAGTTTATCTCACTGTCGCTGCAGTTTATCTCACTCTATCTCACTGTCACTGCAGTTTATCTCACTCTATCTCACTGTCACTGCAGTTTATCTCACTCTATCTCACTGTCACTGCAGTTTATCTCACTGTCGCTGCAGTTTATCTCACTCTATCTCACTGTCACTGCAGTTTATCTCACTCTATCTCACTGTCACTGCAGTTTATCTCACTCTATCTCACTGTCACTGCAGTTTATCTCACTCTTCTATCTCACTGTCGCTTCAGTTTATCTCACTCTTTTATCTCACTGTCGCTGCAGTTTATCTCACTCTATCTCACTGTCGCTGCAGTTTATCTCACTCTATGGTTTAATGGTGTTCTGGTAAGAACAATATACTATACGTTTCCTTGTGTTCCTTTGCTCGCCTTTCAGAGATGAAAACTCGGACTCAAGACAAATACAGGCAGGTGTACAACTCCCAGCAGCGCTTTGAGCTGGAAAAGGAGTATCACTATCAGAAGTACATAACTTCGGCTAGAAAATCAGAATTGTCCGGCATTCTGCATTTGTCCGAGCGACAGGTGAGTCTATGCTCATAATTTTATTAGCTTTTGGGATAATAAAGTTTTAGGTTCATGCAGTTTCGGGTATTTGTCATGCAGTTTCGGGTATTTTTCATGCAGTTTCGGGTATTTTTCATGCAGTTTCGGGTGTTTGTCATGCAGTTTCGGGTGTTTGTCATGCAGTTTCGGGTGTTTGTCATGCAGTTTCGGGTATTTGTCATGCAGTTTCGGGTTCAGAACGCGCCCTAAGTTTAAGCTCTTTAAGCTTGTCTAAGTTTTAATCAAAACAGTTGTGTTTACTGTGGAAGAAATAAGGCTTGGAAAGTTATCAAGATTTCGTACCTTGATTTTGTGAGCCGATCAAACTGAGCATAGAGTGACTCCTGCAGTGAGCACGCGGTTTGAGGCTATTGTATACACAATAGTTAGAGATCGCAAATCAAAATAAAATTTTCAACTCTGCATGGTAACAATGCTGACGCAACCCTCAACCTTTCCTTTCCTCTCCTCTCCCGAACTGAAACTCGAAAGCAGCGATCTGTAACGGGTTGTGACCGGGGGAATTTATTGTCTGTCTTTCACTGTGCATTTCTCGGAGCTTGACTCGCAAAACTTGACCCCTCCATCCATCCCATCCATTCATTCATTCATCCTCCACGCCTTGGATTTATAAGATCTGGTCAATTGGTATCTAAGCGGGCTCTATACTATATATTTGCCAGTGTGTCATATATACCTCTATTGTTCTTCTCCATACTGAAATTTATCTAAAAATCTTTGCAAGCGCGGTTATGGTTGACTAATTTCCCCGCTTGTCTATGTATGCAAACAACTATGCTCATGTTTAGTTATTTAGGCACATTCTATACTCTGACTAGAGTAACTTTTATAAGGCTAAGATTAGCTGCAGATCTGTCATGGTATATATTATTGTATATAATCCTATTGTTATATTATTGCTAGGGGAGATTGATGACGCAATCTTTTGACTTATTAATTTGTAACTGTGCAAATTGGCTATGCATACCCATATAGGAATGGAAAGGGGGCGTGGTCTCACAGTCTGCGCTGCTGTGCTCACATATTCGGAGAATAATTATCAGCAGAACAGTTTTTATCAGTTTCAATTATCAAACTTCTGATGCAGTTCTGATGCTTGTTGTTAAGCTGCATTGTTGCCGCGTTGCCCAACTAGACTGTCATAAATCATGCTCCTGAAGCAAAGACAGGGTTTGTGTGGGCTTCAAATTCGTGAAGGCATTAAATTTTAAATTTGGTTCGATCATTTCGGAATTCTGTGCAGAGTATGCACCAAAATGTTCATGAGCTTCTTATTCTGAAAATTTTTGTCCCCGAGATCCCCACTGTCCTGCAATCCTTGAGATCCCGAATCCCAGCAGTCCCAAAACAGATGCCACAGTCCCAAAACATATCCCACAGTCCCAAAACAGATCCCACAGTCCCAATATAGATCCCTCCACAGTCCCAAAACAGATCCGACAGTTTCAAAACAGATCCCACAGTCCTAAAACAGATCCTATACAGTCCCAAAACAGATCCTATACAGTCCCAAAACAGATCCAACAGTCCTAAAACAGATCCCACAGTCCCAAAACAGATCCCACAGTTTCAAAACAGATCCTACAGTCCTAAAACAGATCCTATACAGTCCCAAAACAGATCCCACAGTCCCAAAACAGATACTACAGTCCCAAAACAGATCCTATACAGTCCCAAAACAGATCCCACAGTCCCAAAAGAGATCCCACAGTCCCAAAACAGATCCCACAGTTTCAAAACAGATCCCACAGTCCCAAAACAGATCCGACAGTTTCAAAACAGATCCCACAGTCCTAAAACAGATCCTATACAGTCCCAAAACAGATCCCACGGTTTCAAAACAGATCCCACAGTCCCAAAACAGATCCTATACAGTCCAAAACAGATCCCACAGTCCCAAAACAGTTCCTATACAGTCCCAAAACAGATCCTATACAGTCCCAAAACAGATCCTACAGTCCCAGCAGATCCCAGGTAGAATTCAAACAGATCCCAGGTAGAATTCAAACAGATCCCAGGTAGAATTCAAACAGATCCCAGGTAGAATTCAAACAGATCCCAGGTAGAATTCAAACAGATCCCAGGTAGAATTCAAACAGATCCCAGGTAGAATTCAAACAGATCCCAGGTAGAATTCAAACAGATCCCAGGTAGAATTCAAACAGATCCCAGGTAGAATTCAAACAGATCCCAGGTAGAATTCAAACAGATCCCAGGTAGAATTCAAACAGATCCCAGGTAGAATTCAAACAGATCCCAGGTAGAATTCAAACAGATCCCAGGTAGAATTCAAACAGATCCCAGGTAGAATTCAAACAGATCCCAGGTAGAATTCAAACAGATCCCAGGTAGAATTCAAACAGATCCCATTCAAGTGTACTAACATTTACTAAAAGGTCAAGTTTCCCTAACCAATAGAGCCATCCACTTTAAATATCCCATATCCCATATCCCGCAGATCAAGATCTGGTTTCAAAACCGTCGTGCCAAAGAGCGCCGACAGAAGAAGAGCAGCGGCGGCGGCGGCGGAGGTTCGAAGCCTTCAGCGGCGGCGGCTGCGGCCGCGGACATTTCGAGTGCTCACTCTGAGCAGGATTTCAGCAACATCTGCCACAACAACAACAATAATAACAATAACAGCGGCAGCCTCAAGGACGGTGCGGTGCAGCTGGGCAGTCCGTCATCAATGTCCAATCTGTTATTATCTGAAGCGGTTGCTGCATCGCATCTGATGCCTCATCAGCAGCTGCAGCAGCAGCATCATCAACTGCAGCATCAACTGCAGCAGCAACAGCAGCATCACTTAACTCAGCATCACATGATGTTACAGCATCAGCAGCAGCATCTTCACGCTTCATCAACAGAAGTGAAGCTGGAGCACGCTTAACAATATATATTTTCAACAATTTAATCAAAGCATTTTACCCTGTCCCTTTATCAATTTTAAACGCTTCGAAGTTCAACAACTTTCGAGGGAATTCTTTCCTACAAAAAGGGATTTAAAAAAATCTTTACCGCCTTGTTGCACGATAAAATGCAATGTGAGTTTCTGTTGTCATGTTTAGCTGTACTGTTATCATCACTAAAAATATGATTTGTTTGTACAGATCATAAAAGCCTGAATGCCAGGCCCACATGCATATTACATAATTATTTTGTTTATTTTCTTTTGCGCTAGAGCACTAATTCTCTTTCCTTTAATAATGCTTCTTTTTCAGCAGTAAGGAGTGTCATATTAACTATATGCTCGATTAATATACATTAATGTGCCAACATTATTTAATTTAGTGAAGATTCAAGAAATATTCGAAAATTTGGTTTGACCATGCATGGTTATTGCCACCTTCTGTGTCTTGTGTGTGTGTGCATGGGAATCTGATTAAAATCCACTCACTGTGCTCGCCTATAATTATGAATATTATAGTCCACTCCTTCTCTCCTGATGCAACTCCGACAACTCGCCTTTTTACTCCTCGACTATTGCATTGTTTCTGTAATCTGTCCTAAGGCAAAGCTATTCGGCATATATTATATATTGAATAATATAGAAACTCTGTTTAATTTCATACAAATAATAATATTGTTTGTTACTGTTTTATAAACTTTAGTTTAGTTTTGTTATTAAAGCTAAACTTTGAATTGTTTGAAATAATACTGACTGATTTATATTTAAGATTTTGTATTTTTTCCTGCGCGTTTATTTTAGACGTGAAATGCGATTAATAGAGAGGTGAGTGATGAGGGAGGGTAAGATGCAGAGGAATGGTAGGGTGAGATGCAGAGGGAGGGTAGGGTGAGATGCAGAGGAATGGGAGGGTAAGATGCAGAGGAATGGTAGGGTGAGATGCAGAGGGAGGGTAGGGTGAGATGCAGAGGAATGGTAGGGTGAGATGCAGAGGGAGGGTAGGGTGAGATGCAGAGGAATGGTAGGGTGAGATGCAGAGGAATGGTAGGGTGAGATGCAGAGGGAGGGTAGGGTGAGATGCAGAGGAATGGTAGGGTGAGATGCAGAGGAATGGTAGGGTGAGATGCAGAGGGAGGGTAGGGTGAGATGCAGAGGGATGGTAGGGTGAGATGCAGAGAGATGGTAGGGTGAGATGCAGAGAGATGGTAGGGCGAGATGCAGAGGGATGCTAGGATGAGATGCAGAGGGATGCTAGGATGAGATGCAGAGGGATGGGAGATGGAGATGCAGATGGATGCTAGGATGAGATACAGAGGGATGCTAGGATGAGATGCAGAGGGATGGGAGATGGAGATGCAGATGGATGCTAGGATGAGATGCAGAGGGATGCTAGGATGAGATGCAGAGGGATGGGAGATGGAGATGCAGATGGATGCTAGGATGAGATACAGAAGGATAGTATAGGGTGAGATGCAGAGGGATGCTAGGATGAGATACAGAGGGATGCTAGGATGAGATGCAGAGGGATGGTAGAGTGAGACGCATAGAGATGCAGAGGGAGGCCAGGGTGAGATGCAGAAGGATGGGAGATGGAGATGCAGATGGATGCTAGGATGAGATACAGAGGGATGCTAGGATGAGATGCAGAGGGATGGGAGAGTGAGACGCATAGAGATGCAGAGGGAGGCCAGGGTGAGATGCAGGATGGGAGATGCAGATGCAAGGAGTACTGTTGCGTGTTCTCAATACTCGTGCATCATGTAATCTTGTGCATTATTGATACAGCTTGTCGTGTACATGAATTTTGTAGTTTTAAACTCTGGTAGTTTTGTATCTCTACAACACTTATGGATTTAGCGGGTGTCGGCTGCCCCCCCCCCCCCCAGGGAAAAACCTTGGATACGACACTGCACTAAACTAATGTACTCGTAAGAACTGCATATAGTAACTACAGCAGTTACAACTGCACAGACACTGCACCTGCTTAAGTCTGGTATCGCGCACTTCTGAAGGAAACATTAGAAAGTTAATAAACTTGATGCCGCTGAATTATAGTCCGAGCATAATATTTATATTATCTGCATCTGCACTCACAATTTACACGACCATTGATCATTGAAAATGGACCCACTTTGGTAACTGGTTGGCGGTTGAAAATGCATTGTATTTATTACAGCACCGTTTTACGCCGCGCTAAAATTCTAATTCTTTAAACAACTTCAAACGAAGCCGCGCCTTTGGCCTTTTTCCGCCACCTACCCAGTACCCCACCCGTTTTTACCGCCAACCAAACTAATTTAATAATATAGCCTGATTAAGTGTGACAAAGCGAGCAATGTGTTGTATTTATATTATAAGTTACGTTACTGTTTTATAATAATTACAGTAGATGGCTCCCAGACTCCAGAGATAGAGAGCACAGCACATGGCACAATCCGGTCACAATTAAGATCTTCATAATTTACTCACTCAAAAAGCCGAATTAAAATTTGACTTTGTGAGGCCAGGTGAGACTGAGAGAAGAGTTAAATAAGGTTTGCTCAGCTCAGACTCTCAGATGCTTTTTCTTAATTACTTAATTAACAAAAGCCATGTATATGGAGTGCTAAATATGTACCATTGGTGGTTTATACTTTAAAATCTCTCAATACGATCTAGTGATTAGTGACAATTTTAAATCCGAATTCGAAAGCGATTTACCTCGTCATCAAGTTTGAAGTATTCTAATTTACAGTTTTTTTTTCAGGACGGTTTGGTTGCTTTATTCATTTTTGTTCTAATTAGATAAAGGTAAATTAAAATTTAATTACATAATAAGGTAGTCTTTCATTCATTAATTTCACACTGATATTCGGACTGTCACGTTGCTTTGCTTTTAATAGTTTACGTAGAAACTTTACGCCGCTTTTAATAATGAGAATGATGATGACTCGAGAAAGGGATAAAGCTGAAAAAAGTTATCGTTTCAACCTTAACTGAGTTTATTTTTACTTTCCGAGTGGGTAAGGGGTGGGTTGGGGTTCGGGGTTGCGCCTTTTAGTTGAGGGAGGCAATAACTTTACCAGTGGGTCGGGACGGGGAAGGTCATAAAAGTCAACCAAACCCCCCCCCCACACACACACATACGGTCGAGCCCCACCCCCCCGCGTCCGGGAGAGTGGGGTTGGTTTTCGTTTCCGAAAAAAACTGGGATAAGAGGGGCCATTGCCAGTGGGTGGCCCATACTAATGGCCAGTAAGTAGTAGGCGAAGTGTGGGTTGTATTGTGTTGTGTTGTGTCTGTGTAAAAGTAAATTGTTAGTTCGGAGCTCGGTCCGAGAGACTAGACTAAAGAAGACAAGGACACTTGTCCTTTTCCGAACGAACATGTTGTTGGTTTTGAATTTTGAATTTGGTTTTGAATCTAATCCTACAGAAATGATCAACTACTAGCTACTACCTCCTATTAATCTCAAATTGACGACAATCACGTATATGATACAGAATTTTTATGTTCAATGTAAATTAAGATGTAAATGTTTACATTTTACACGATTTTTATCGTGTTTTGTTAGTTAGAAAAGAATTTGGCAGAAAGAACAAAAACACAATGCACCAGAAATCCTCTGTACTGTATGAGAAAGAATCAACTAAGATCTTGTCTTGTTTGAGATCTAAGTCTGATCTTGCCTTGTTGCTATATTGCTATACGTCTCATGTTTGTGTCTTTCAGACGCAAAGTCTGCATGTTTTGAGTCTGATTCTGATATGGCGGTGTGCCAATCCAATCCGGGGAGTCGTGCCGACTACTTTTTATTTCTACTTCTAAAACTTTGCCTGTGTATTTTGAGTTGGGAATGTGGGATCCGGCCTCTTTTATTCATATTTGGTCGTTTACAACAATGTGATGTGAAATGATACAATGTAGAGACAATGATCGACTCAAATCAATGAATGGCAAAAAATAGAATAGAAATGAAGGAAGGGATCAGCTCAGCTCTCGACTCTCAGTTCTCCCATCGCACCAACTCATGTCCCACACGCCACACGTGATTTGATTGAAAATTTGAATCGATTAAAAAAGCGTTAAATTTAAACAAAAATGCTATTATTTAAACCATTTCCACTTGTGAGACTGTTTTGAATTGAGTTGAGAAGAGTCGCAAAATTTTAATTGTTTTTTGCGTGTTTAGAAAGAGCCAGTGCAATGCTGTATGTAATTGCATATGCAGAGAGAGTGGCATTGCATTCGAATTCAAGTGGTATTAGGGGGCATTTTGTGGTGCAATATTAGTGTGCATCGGCGCGTATGAAGTATTGTATTATATATACATATAGTAGGATAAAGTATTATGGCCACTGGACAATTTTCACAATACCGGCCGCCGGCCACTGTTCTCAATTCAACCAATTTAGGGGGCCCGCCCATATAAGCCCACCCGACCCGCCAACCGCCCCTCTGCGCGCAAGGCTCCATTATAACCTCTCCCCGCCCGACCAAAGCTAACTTCTCTTTGATCTTTGCCGCCACACAGGCGCGCGCGGCTGGACGGGGCCAACGCACCAATGCAATTGCAGATTTGCAGTGCTTTTTTACGCTACGCCACCACACCAGACAGGGACTACTAGATTTCACTACTATCTGGAGTGGAAACTGTCTGTTCCATTTTAAATTAGGGATAGAATTCTAAAAACGGTATTTTTATGTGCTGGCGCCCCTTGGTGCTGGCGCCCCTTGGTGCTGGCGCCCCTTGGTGCTGGCGCCCCTTGGTGCTGGCGCCCCTTGGTGCTGGCGCCCCTTGGTGCTGGCGCCCCTTGGTGCTGGCGCCCCTTGGTGCTGGCGCCCCTTGGTGCTGGCGCCCCTTGGTGCTGGCGCCCCTTGGTGCTGGCGCCCCTTGGTGCTGGCGCCCCTTGGTGCTGGCGCCCCTTGGTGCTGGCGCCCCTTGGTGCTGGCGCCCCTTGGTGCTGGCGCCCCTTGGTGCTGGCGCCCTTGGTGCTGGCGCCCCTTGGTGCTGGCGCCCCTTGGTGCTGGCGCCCCTTGGTGCTGGCGCCCCTTGGTGCTGGCGCCCCTTGGTGCTGGCGCCCCTTGGTGCTGGCGCCCCTTGGTGCTGGCGCCCCTTGGTGCTGGCGCCCCTTGGTGCTGGCGCCCCTTGGTGCTGGCGCCCCTTGGTGCTGGCGCCCCTTGGTGCTGGCGCCCCTTGGTGCTGGCGCCCCTTGGTGCTGGCGCCCCTTGGTGCTGGCGCCCCTTGGTGCTGGCGCCCCTTGGTGCTGGCGCCCCTTGGTGCTGGCGCCCCTTGGTGCTGGCGCCCCTTGGTGCTGGCGCCCCTTGGTGCTGGCGCCCCTTGGTGCTGGCGCCCCTTGGTGCTGGCGCCCCTTGGTGCTGGCGCCCCTTGGTGCTGGCGCCCCTTGGTGCTGGCGCCCCTTGGTGCTGGCGCCCCTTGGTGCTGGCAAATCAAGTACCACTGTACCACCCTTCCGCATCCCACTCAGAATCTTTGAACTCCGTAACTAACGAACCCTTTCTTCGACTTGCTGCATGAATTGGTGGCGGCAGCAACTATAAGGGCAATGCCAATTGCCGAACCAAACAAAAACTCTTAATTTTCCCTTTTCTTTCTGTTCCGTCCTCCATTTTCTTAATCCCCTTACCGAGCCAATCTCTTAGTACTGCTTACTATGCATAGTTTATATTTATACGCTTTATTAGTCCAGGTAATATAGGTTACCACTTACCACTACCACAATGTAACCTGTGAATTAATGCCACCCCACCCCTACGCCAACCACTCCCCCTCTCTCTATCCTTCTTCCATTCGTAAAGTTTTTTTTCTGCCAACCATTCATTGCCTTTGCAGACAGAACCAAGACAGACCAAACCATGACCCTTAATATCTATGCGTCTGTCTGTCTAGCTTACCTATGCAATAGTTGGCGACTTCAGAAAAGAATCAGAACCCTCGCGTGGGGATGCCTGTGGATTTAGATAGATGGAGGGGGACCAACCGATGTCTGTTATCAGGTTTTGCTAGCTGCAAAGGCTTGCATTTGTAATTAACCTGTAACCTTAGATTTTACATCCATCTGTCTTTCAGAGCACACATTGAAAAGTTGTAATTGTATTGTATAGCTATTTAACATTTTATCTAGTTCGCGAATTTAATTCCAGTGATTTGTAAAGACAATTGCTAATTTAAGAAAAATAAAACGGTTTTCTATAGTCTAAAAACAAAAATTGCGATTCATGTAACAGTTGCACTACTAATGGGAATTATAAGTAGTCTATAAGGTTCTGATTCTCAACAATCGGGATAAATAAATTAAGCTTGTTGAACAAAAATGTATGCTGATGAGAGCAGAAATTTTTTTGTTAGACAGGAATAATTGTACATCATGTCATCACTTAGTAGAATAAGCAGTGAATCAATTTGGATGGCAACGTAGTTTTAGTCTGGGTTAGTAGTGGGTAGGTAACAGGGGCGTAGCCAGGAATTTCCTACGGGGGGGATACACCAAGGTGAATTTTCTACGGGGGGGGATACACCAAGGTAAAAGTGCTCACATGGTAGCATGTATAGCGAAAAAGGGCAACAAAAAAGTTTTGGTGAGGCTCTTCGGGGGGGGGAGATACACCCCCCCCCCTGATCCCCCCACCCTACGCCACTGGTAGGTAACAGTATTTTATTTGAAGGCTCAATTCACACGTAGCACGTACATTTGTAAGTTGGAAAGTTTTACAAATTTTTATGTCAAGGCTTATGGGGGAACGGCTGAGATGGCAAAGCTTACTGGGGGCATTGATGAGATGTCAAAACTCGAGTTTAACTGCTGAGATGTCAAGGCTTACTGGGGGAATTGCTGAAATTTCCAAGCTTACCGGGGGAATTGCTGAAATTTCCAAGCTTACCGGGGGAATTGCTAAAATTTCCAGGCTTACCGGGGGAATTGCTTAAATGTCAAGGCTTACGGGGGGAAGTGCTAAGATATCAAAGCTCACTAGTGGAATCGCTGAGACGTCAAGACTTACACATAAGGATAGGATATACATAAATAATTTTCGTCCCTTGCACCTTGCTTATTGGACGCCCGAAGGGCACAATATGTCTAGTTTTATGGCTAAATTTGATAATTTTCAACACCTTATAAACTTCTTAATCAGAACGGCATGGTTACTGGGAAACGGAAAATTGTCTGTAGTAAAACTTCCCTCCTTCAAAAATATATCATCATTGACACAAGAGTACACGCTGAAATTCACAAACTGGAATTTCCAAATACAAGAAAACATTATTGGCATTTACGAGTATGTTCTTGGGAATTTTCTTGTTCCTATACTACCAAAAATGGTCCTTGGCTGGCTACGTCTCTCGAAGCCACATGACATCTTTCGGCCAGGTGTCAACTTCTGACAAGTCCAACCTGGCTCCGGGATCATCAACGGACGGCTCCGCCCCTGCTGAGGAAGCCAGCAGCTTGTGCGGAGCAAAGCGCAGCTGCTCGGACATTAGCCGAGCCGCAGCAGCCGCAGATTCGGCCGGCACCCCAAGCAGCAGTACGCCCGTCACGTTCGACCACGCGAGCGGACCGCTGGCGGCGAGCTGCAGGCTGCTCAGCCCGGCGAACGCCATGTCCCACTTGATCAGCAGCTTCGGCGCTGGCCATGGCGACATCGATGCGAGAATCACGTCGAGTCGGACGTCGCCAACTCGAACTCTGTCGACCTCTTCTTCGATAGCTTCCTCCTCGTGGCTGGTCGATGGACCAGCGTCCCCGTAACTTGACGACTCAGAGAACGCTGGCAGGAGTCGCGGTCTGGAGAGATCCACGCATGCGTTGGAGACCACCTGCGATGAATGATGGTTGATTGCGGGCGCTGCTGTAATCCCGCATGGGGTCGGGACGGTACGAGCGTAGAGTCCTTCCTACGAGTAATAGCACTAATTGATTGCTCAAACAGGTAAATATAGACAACCCAGGGGCGTCGCCATGGATTTCGTGGGGGGGGGGGCAAAGCCCAGAATTCCACTTGACTAAATTTCAGATTATGGCGTGCATTTAAACAGAAAGAAGTGTGAATTTCGTCTCAACAAGATTGCATTCCTCGGATACGTTATTGACGAAAATGGACTTCACCCATCAAACGAGAAAGTTGAGGCAATTCACAATGCACCGGCACCAACAAATGCAACCGAAGTTCGCTCTCTAATTGGAATGATATCCTACTACGCGAAGTTCATCCCGAATCTGTCGTCGATTCTGGTACCGCTCAATCGACTGTTGTGCAAGGAATCGGAGTTTCGCTGGAGTGAGGAGTGCAACGCTGTGTAGGGTTGCGTTTGGTTTGGGCCGTCGGGGTGGGAGCTGCTCTATTAGTATATGTACTTGCATCTCGTTTTCTTCTCTGTACATGCCCACCACCCCAGTTGGGTGAGTCACTTTAATCGATCTATCATCGCTGACTATTTAATCGCTCGTCAAAATACACTTCGTAAACTTACTCTAAATTCTCGGCTCTTACATTGGTGGCAGCGAGAACCCAGTGCAAGTGCACTCATGGCCCTGAACACCCTTCTACTGCCAAAGTTCAGTGGAACAGACGGCACTGACGTGAGAAAGTGGCTGCGCATCTTTGAGGAATTTGCCAACGATGCGAAATGGGACGACGCGACCTCAGCGTCGAAGGTGAAGCTGCTGCTCACGGGAGAAGCCCAACTGGTCGTCTGGGACCTGGCCGAGACAAGACAAAAGAGTTTTAAAAGTATAAAGGAGGACCTCACAAAGTTTTATGGAGGCGAAGCCGACAGCTTTAAGGCCATGAGCGACTTCTACGCGAAAAAACGTGGAGATGCCGAGACACTGCGTGAGCTCTGCTTTAACCTGAAGCTGCTACACCAGAAAGCCAGACCGGAGGACTCAATTGCTCAGCGAGACCGAGATGTGCGCTTCAAGCTTCTGCAGCTGCTCAAGGCCGACATTCGTGACAACCTGCTTAAGGCAGAGGACGCAGAGACCTGCAGCCTGGAGACTCTGCTGCAGCGGGCGGCTCGGCTGGAGGAGCTGGCTGGGCGACAGTCGGTGGCGGCAGTCGCAGCCGTCAGCGCTACATCATCGGCAGAACCAAGCGAGGCCCAGCGCCCCCTAGAGACGGTTGCCAAGGTAAACACGCCAAGGCCGGAGCCAATATCCAATAGCCAGTGATTTTGATCCGTTTCATCTTTGCCGCCGAGGAGTTCGAGCACCGTCTCAACAGCTTCGTAGCCCTTGTCAGCGCCCGACAATAATCGTCGGGAGGTCTCGTCCTCGCTAGAGTAAGTCGCCACTGTCAGAGCCAGCGACTCGAGGTGGGCGGACTGCTCGCTAGCCAACTTGGGAAAGGCGGTTAAGCGTTTGATATAGCACAAATTTCTCGTGTGCCTGGGTCGGTAGCATACCCGGTCCCAGGTGGCTTGGTCGTACTGCTCCGATTTGACCTCCCAGCATTTGTCTAAAGGTTTGAGTTGCTTTTTCGGTTTCCGGAGCATATGTTTAGCGGTTTTAGATACTGCAGGTTTTCTGCAACATGAAATGAGTCAAACAAATCTATGTTAAAATTGAAGATGCGGTAACCATGCAGCTACAGCAACTGACTGCCGATGACAGCTGACTGCTAACCCTAGCTGTAACCCTAAACCTAATCTAGTCCCTAATCCTAATCCTAACCTCAATGGCATAGAGGGCAAATTTCATGAAGAAAAATCTTACAATGTTGTGCTTGTACGGGCACGACTACTTGTGGCAACAGTTGTCGCGGGTGAATCATGTCGCGGAGTCCGAGTAGTCATTGACAATAGCTTCTTTACTGCTATGCTTGTTGTTAAATCGACATTTAAACTTGGTTTTGAATCAGCAATAGCAGTCTGCTGCATCAGGGATGCTGCACTTTTATCACTGTAATTGTCTCTTTCTGAAAGTGGACGATTGTACAGCAGAACAAATGCTAGAAGCAGGCACAGCAGACACGCGTGCCGTCTCCAGCCTCTAAACTGCCACTGAAGCTGCTTGGCTAGGCAGACACGAACCATACGGGGAGCAATGCTGTTTTAGAGTTCACAATCCAGCTAGAGATCCCGGATTCTGCAGGGTTTCCAAGCCTTTCATCAGTCAGGTACCTGCTTTTAAACACCAGCGGGCCGCTGAGGCTGGATGGTGGGAAAGAAAATTGGCAGGAGAATGCTGTCCCCTTACCTACTACAAGACCTGTACCAGCACGCGCGGGTGTCCCATTGTTTCTGAGGAGGGAGTGTACTCTCCTAAGTTGTACTGCCAGGGGTGAGTAGATCTCCAGGTTTTGGCTAATGGAGATTCAGAAGCCTGCCTCTTGTTGTGCAGGCCAATATTCTCTCTTTGCTTTCTATTCCTCTGTTCTGTGTTCAATTTCCTGGTAATATACTCAGCAAAAATCTGTCTACATGCATATATGCTCGCAAAAGATGGAGTCCCTCTTATGCGTACATAAATAATGCAGCTTGTAAAAATCTCCGCTAGAGAAGTGTAGAATTTCTAGCCTGTTTTTGTGCCAAGAGCCACTAATTTTTAACATCTGCTGCCTTCTTGGCATGTAGTTCTCGGGATTGAAGCTTGAAACTTTAGCCATAGACAATTACAAATTAATAAATAATGATAATAATGTTGTTTGAGATTAAGCCAGCAAGCAGGCTGAGTTCGTTCTCTTAGTTAGGTGAGCACAAAACTGGTGACAAGCTTAGAAGAAAATGATTGATTCTCCCAGCAAGCAGAGAAATTCTGTAACGAGCAAGAAAAAATCCCAGCCACTTGGAAAACAGAACCTAAAAGATCAGCGATGCTTTCAAATCGCGTTCGGCATAGCTGTCGACCGACTCAAAAGCCGGGTGCGAACTCCAAGCAAGGACGTTCTCCGCGTTACCCACAGCCGACGACTGAGCATCTGCCGAGACGTCAGCAGCCGCTGCGTCCGAAAATTTACTTACATTAGCAACGAAGAGGCCGTGACTAGCAGCTCGATTGCCTCTCTTGACCGTGATAGCGACACAGCATCTAGCGACTCAAAACCGAACACTCTGATCGGTAGATCCGACATCAGCAGCTGCCTTGTGCAGCAGAGCAGCTCCCAACTGCATCGCGACAGTTCAACTCACTGCTACTACATGCGTTCGGACAACGAACGGTCTCACGATACGGTCCTTGTTGCCAAGCAGAGTCTACCGGCGCAGCCAACAGTTTCAGATAACAACAGCAACGACAACAACGATCAGGAAGAGCAGCAGCAGCAGCAGCAGCAGCAGAACTACCTATGCTCCGCAGAAACTGCCACTCGTAGCAGCAGCAACGGCCGCAGCCGTGGCAGCACTTTTCGCCTCAAGCTCGACCGTCAGCAACTCGCTCGGGCGCTGGGCCCAGCAGCTACCGAGGCCGACGCTTCGTCAGCAACTGTCGACTTTCCGAGTGAGCTTCTGGTTGACGTCAACTGCTCCAGCAGCTGTCGAGTGTCGGCGGTGTCTCTACGACAGAATGACTCGCAGCAGTGCGTTCTGTCACTCACTGTTGTGGAAGCTTCGTCCACCGGCGGCAGCAGAAGTCGTCGAGAAGCTGACTCTGAGAGACTGTCAGAGACTGCTCGTTCCCGAGGCACTGCCCAGACAGGCAAAACTGCCAAAATGACGGCGGGAGACTTGGTTAATGACGACGCCAGCACATTGTCTGGTGGCTTCGGTGACGCCGCAACGCGGCATTGAGGCGTTATAACAAAATTTTGCTCGAAAAAATCACTTGTCGTGAAGCTTATACGCATTGGTTTAACACCTCGTAACTTTCTTACTGATTCATTCATTGCTCAACGCAAAAAATATTGAGCTTGAAGTTAATTTGTGTCAAAAAAATTTTTTCTATTTACTCGTACATTTAGTTTTTGCATCTAAATTGTACTCTCCGAAACGAAGAATAAAATGTGGCCCAACTTAAAGTCCAACATTCGGTATTGCTTCGATGGGATTAATTATAAGCTACCTTGGTTTAATAAAAGTACACCCACTATTTGGCTTATTTAACGGCTCTCTCTTCTATTCATGTGTTTGCCAGTACTATAATGTCGAATTAATATCTATTTGTTATCAATTTTCAGTGCCTGATTTTGTCCAGTACAGCTTGAGAATAATCTGTCAGTCAGTTGCGAACAGAATACAACAGCAACTGCCAACAGTAACGTCTGTCTGTCAGTCAGTCAGTCAGTCTGTCTGTCTGTCTGTCTCAGTGTCTTAGTGTCTTAGTGTCTGTCTGTCTGTCTTAGTGTCTGTCTGTCTGTCTGTCTGTCTGTCTGTCTGTCTGTCTGTCTGTCTGTCTGTCTGTCTGTCTGTCTGTCTGTCTGTCTGTCTGTCTGTCTGTCTGTCTGTCTGTCTGTCTGTCTGTCTGTCTGTCTGTCTGTCTGTCTGTCTGTCTGTCTGTCTGTCTGTCTGTCTGTCTGTCTGTCTGTCTGTCTGTCTGTCTGTCTGTCTGTCTGTCTGTCTGTCTGTCTGTCTGTCTGTCTGTCTGTCTGTCTGTCTGTCTGTCTGTCTGTCTGTCTGTCTGTCTGTCTGTCTGTCTGTCTGTCTGTCTGTCTGTCTGTCTGTGTGTCTCTCTGTCTGTCTGTCTGTCTGTCTGTCTGTCTGTCTGTGTGTCTCTCTGTCTGTCTGTCTGTCTTAGTGTCTTAGTGTCTTAGTGTCTTAGTGTCTGTCTGTCTGTCTGTCTGTCTGTCTGTCTGTCTGTCTGCAACAGCTGTTTGTCAACAAGTCAACAGCTGCCGATTCGAAATATCTGGTCAGCGGGCTGCCACCCCATCTCCCTTATCCCCATGGGGCCCACAGATTATCTGCAAAGATTTCGCAGCAGAGACGGCAGAGCCTGGTGGTTGGATGTTTTGATAGAATTTTCCCGCGCAACCATCAGTTTCAGCCTCTCTTTACGAGTTAAGTCTTCTTCCTGTCTGCTCCAACTCCTGCTCAAAGCACGGTTCGTGCCGGCGCCAATAAAAACACGAACGAACTCATCCGTAGCGTGATTGCCATTGCCTGCAATGTGAGTAAGTAGCGCATGATAAAATTAAGACAACCCCAGCCAGGATGCAACCAGTAGTATCTTTTGCTGGGCCTGCTCTTCTCTTACTAATATTAATAACTGCAAGGATGCCGGATGCACGCACTATTATAGATGTATGGGGTCATGCAAACGCTAGCTTGGCTCGTTTCTTTGGTTTCCCTTCGGGCCTCAACTCGGATTCCACATCCTGTTTGTCTTGCTTCTTTGACCGAGATCGTGATCAGTCATTTGTCTGTCGTTTTGGTTTAAGGTTAACTCTTCGTCGAAATGCACTTACTTAGATTGTTCATGTTCGGAATTACCGTGTATGATTAGACACAAATGGTTATCGACAAATGAGTGGTTTTTTGAAAAAATAATTAATTTTTATCAAGATTAGAGGCAATTATTATCAGGATTCGATACAACGATCAGGATTAGTCACAAATACCATCAGGATTAATCTCTATCAGAGTTAGACATAATGATTATCGGGTTTAGTCACAATGATTATCGGGATTAAGTAGACACAAAGATTATTAGGGTTAGACACAATTTTTGGGATTAGTCACAATGATTATCGCGATTAGTCACAATGGTTATCGGGATTAGTCACAATGGTTATCGGGATTAGACACAATGGTTATCGGGATTAGTCACAATGGTTATCGGGATTAGACACTATGGTTATCGGGATTAGTCACAATGGTTATCGGGATTAGTCACAATGGTTATCGGGATTAGTCACAATGGTTAGCGGGATTAGACACAATGGTTATCGGGATTAGTCACAATGGTTATCGTGATTAGACACAATGGTTATCGGGATTAGACACAATGGTTATCGGGATTAGACACAATGGTTATCGGGATTAGACACAATGGTTATCGGGATTAGACACAATGGTTATCGGGATTAGACACTATGATTATCGGGTTTAGTCACAATGATTATCGTGATTAAGTAGACACAAAGATTATTAGGGTTAGACACAATTTTTGGGATTAGTCACAATGATTATCGCGATTAGTCACAATGGTTATCGGGATTAGTCACAATGGTTATCGGGATTAGTCACAATGGTTAGCGGGATTAGACACAATGGTTATCGGGATTAGTCACAATGGTTATCGGGATTAGACACTATTGTTATCGGGATTTAGACACTATGGTTATCGGGATTAGACACAATGGTTATCGGGATTAGACACTATGGTTATCGGGATTAGACACAATGGTTATCGGGATTAGACACTATGGTTATCGGGATTAGACACAATGGTTATCGGGATTAGACACTATGGTTATCGGGATTTAGACACTATGGTTATCGGGATTAGTCACAATGGTTATCGGGATTAGACACTATTGTTATCGGGATTTAGACACTATGGTTATCGTGATTAGACACAATGGTTATCGGGATTAGACACAATGGTTATCGTGATTAGACACAATGGTTATCGGGATTAGACACAATGGTTATCGGGATTAGACACAATGGTTATCGGGATTAGACACAATGGTTATCGGGATTAGACACAATGGTTATCGGGATTAGACACAATGGTTATCGGGATTAGACACAATGGTTATCGGGATTAGACACAATGGTTATCGGGATTAGTCACTATGGTTATCGGGATTAGACACTATGGTTATCGGGATTAGACACAATGGTTATCGGGATTAGACACAATGGTTATCGGGATTAGACACAATGGTTATCGGGATTAGACACTATGGTTATCGGGATTAGACACAATGGTTATCGGGATTAGACACAATGGTTATCGGGATTAGACACAATGGTTATCGGGATTAGACACAATGGTTATCGGGATTAGACACTATGGTTATCGGGATTAGACACTATGGTTATCGGGATTAGACACAATGGTTATCGGGATTAGACACAATGGTTATCGGGATTAGACACAATGGTTATCGGGATTAGACACTATGGTTATCGGGATTAGACACAATGGTTATCGGGATTAGACACTATGGTTATCGGGATTAGACACTATGGTTATCGGGATTAGACACAATGGTTATCGTGATTAGACACAATGGTTATCGGGATTAGACACAATGGTTATCGGGATTAGACACAATGGTTATCGGGATTAGACACAATGGTTATCGGGATTAGACACAATGGTTATCGGGATTAGACACAATGGTTATCGGGATTAGACACAATGGTTATCGGGATTAGACACAATGGTTATCGGGATTAGACACAATGGTTATCGGGATTAGTCACTATGGTTATCGGGATTAGACACAATGGTTATCGGGATTAGACACTATGGTTATCGGGATTAGACACAATGGTTATCGGGATTTAGACACTATGGTTATCGGGATTAGACACAATGGTTATCGGGATTAGACACAATGGTTATCGGGATTAGACACTATGGTTATCGGGATTAGTCACAATGGTTATCGGGATTAGACACAATGGTTATCGGGATTAGACACAATGGTTATCGGGATTAGACACTATGGTTATCGGGATTAGACACAATGGTTATCGGGATTAGACACTATGGTTATCGGGATTAGACACTATGGTTATCGGGATTAGACACAATGGTTATCGGGATTAGACACAATGGTTATCGGGATTAGACACAATGGTTATCGGGATTAGACACAATGGTTATCGGGATTAGACACTATGGTTATCGGGATTAGACACAATGGTTATCGGGATTTAGACACTATGGTTATCGGGATTAGACACAATGGTTATCGGGATTAGACACAATGGTTATCGGGATTAGACACTATGGTTATCGGGATTAGTCACAATGGTTATCGGGATTAGACACTATGGTTATCGGGATTAGACACAATGGTTATCGGGATTAGACACTATGGTTATCGGGATTAGACACAATGGTTATCGGGATTAGACACAATGGTTATCGGGATTAGACACAATGGTTATCGGGATTAGACACAATGGTTATCGGGATTAGACACTATGGTTATCGGGATTAGACACAATGGTTATCGGGATTAGACACTATGGTTATCGGGATTAGACACTATGGTTATCGGGATTAGACACAATGGTTATCGGGATTAGACACAATGGTTATCGGGATTAGACACAATGGTTATCGGGATTAGACACTATGGTTATCTGGATTAGACACAATGGTTATCGGGATTAGACACAATGGTTATCGGGATTAGACACTATGGTTATCGGGATTAGACACAATGGTTATCGGGATTAGACACAATGGTTATCGGGATTAGACACAATGGTTATCGGGATTAGACACTATGGTTATCGGGATTAGACACAATGGTTATCGGGATTAGACACAATGGTTATCGGGATTAGACACTATGGTTATCGGGATTAGACACAATGGTTATCGGGATTAGACACTATGGTTATCGGGATTAGACACAATGGTTATCGGGATTAGACACTATGGTTATCGGGATTAGACACAATGGTTATCGGGATTAGACACTATGGTTATCGGGATTAGACACTATGGTTATCGGGATTAGACACAATGGTTATCGGGATTAGACACAATGGTTATCGGGATTAGACACAATGGTTATCGGGATTAGACACTATGGTTATCGGGATTAGACACAATGGTTATCGGGATTAGACACAATGGTTATCGGGATTAGACACTATGGTTATCGGGATTAGACACAATGGTTATCGGGATTAGACACAATGGTTATCGGGATTAGACACAATGGTTATCGGGATTAGACACTATGGTTATCGGATTAGACACAATGGTTATCGGGATTAGACACAATGGTTATCGGGATTAGACACTATGGTTATCGGGATTAGTCACAATGGTTATCGGGATTAGACACTATGGTTATCGGGATTAGACACAATGGTTATCGGGATTAGACACTATGGTTATCGGGATTAGACACAATGGTTATCGGGATTAGTCACAATGATTATCAGGATTAGTCACAATGATTATCGGGATTTATAGTCACTATGGTTATCGGGATTAGTCACAATGGTTATCGGGATTAGTCACAATGATTATCAGGATTAGTCACAATGATTATCAGGATTAGTCACAATGATTATCGGGATTTATAGTCACTATGGTTATCGGGATTAGTCACAATGGTTATCGGGATTAGTCACAATGATTATCAGGATTAGTCACAATGATTATCGGGATTAGTCACAATGATTATCAGGATTAGTCACAATGATTATCAGGATTAGTCACAATGATTATCAGGATTAGTCACAATGGTTATCGGGATTAGACACAATGGTTATCGGGATTAGACACAATGGTTATCGGGATTAGACACAATGGTTATCGGGATTAGACACAATGGTTATCGGGATTAGACACTATGGTTATCGGGATTAGACACTATGGTTATCGGGATTAGTCACAATGGTTATCGGGATTAGACACAATGGTTATCGGGATTAGACACAATGGTTATCGGGATTAGACACAATGGTTATCGGGATTAGACACAATGGTTATCGGGATTAGACACAATGGTTATCGGGATTAGACACAATGGTTATCGGATTAGACACAATGGTTATCGGGATTAGACACAATGGTTATCGGGATTAGACACAATGGTTATCGGGATTAGACACAATGGTTATCGGGATTAGACACAATGGTTATCGGGATTAGACACAATGGTTATCGGGATTAGACACAATGGTTATCGGGATTAGACACTATGGTTATCGGGATTTAGACACTATTGTTATCGGGATTAGACACAATGGTTATCGGGATTAGACACAATGGTTATCGGGATTAGACACTATGGTTATCGGGATTTAGACACTATTGTTATCGGGATTAGTCACAATGATTATCAGGATTAGTCACAATGATTATCAGGATTAGTCACAATGGTTATCGGGATTAGACACAATGGTTATCGGGATTAGACACAATGGTTATCGGGATTAGACACTATGGTTATCGGGATTTAGACACTATTGTTATCGGGATTAGACACAATGGTTATCGGGATTAGACACAATGGTTATCGGGATTAGACACTATGGTTATCGGGATTTAGACACTATTGTTATCGGGATTAGTCACAATGATTATCAGGATTAGTCACAATGATTATCAGGATTAGTCACAATGATTATCAGGATTAGTCACAATGATTATCGGGATTTATAGTCACTATGGTTATCGGGATTAGTCACAATGGTTATCGGGATTAGTCACAATGATTATCAGGATTAGTCACAATGATTATCAGGATTAGTCACAATGATTATCGGGATTTATAGTCACTATGGTTATCGGGATTAGTCACAATGGTTATCGGGATTAGTCACAATGATTATCAGGATTAGTCACAATGATTATCGGGATTAGTCACAATGATTATCAGGATTAGTCACAATGATTATCAGGATTAGTCACAATGATTATCAGGATTAGTCACAATGGTTATCGGGATTAGTCACAATGGTTATCGGGATTAGTCACAATGGTTATCGGGAATAGTCAAAAGTTACTGGGCTTTATTCGTCCGGTTGATTTGATTGGATGCCTTTTCTTCAGCCCATTTACATGTAGATATACCCAGCTGTGTTCAGTAAGTTACTTCAGTAGCCACGGCACACACAACTGGAACAGACGCTAACAACAAGGAAATCGGTGAGATATTCAATACTTTTTGGTTTGAAAAAACTGTTAGCAGTTTTTTATAATTGTCATAATTAATCTGACTGATTCTCTCGATAAAATCAGTTTTAATTAGTTTAGCACTTCTGACACACAGTTTAGTGCTTCTGACACAGTTTAGTGCTTCTGACACACAGTTTAGTGCTTCTGACACACAGTTTACTGCTTCTGACACACAGTTTAGTGCTTCTGACACACACAGTTTAGTGCTTCTGACACACAGTTTAGTGCTTCTGACACACAGTTTAGTGCTTCTGACCCACACAGTTTAGTGCTTCTGACACACAGTTTACTGCTTCTGACACACAGTTTACTGCTTCTGACACACAGTTTAGTGCTTCTGACACACAGTTTAGTGCTTCTGACACACAGTTTACTGCTTCTGACACACAGTTTAGTGCTTCTGACACACACAGTTTAGTGCTTCTGACACACAGTTTACTGCTTCTGACACACAGTTTAGTGCTTCTGACACACACAGTTTAGTGCTTCTGACACACAGTTTACTGCTTCTGACACACAGTTTACTGCTTCTGACACACACAGTTTAGTGCTTCTTACACACAGTTTAGTGCTTCTGACACACAGTTTACTGCTTCTGACACACAGTTTAGTGCTTCTGACACACAGTTTAGTGCTTCTGACACACACAGTTTAGTGCTTCTGACACACAGTTTAGTGCTTCTGACACAGTTTAGTGCTTCTGACACACAGTTTAGTGCTTCTGACACACAGTTTAGTGCTTCTGACACACAGTTTAGTGCTTCTGACACACACAGTTTAGTGCTTCTGACACACAGTTTACTGCTTCTGACACACAGTTTACTGCTTCTGACACACACAGTTTACTGCTTCTGACACACAGTTTACTGCTTCTGACACACAGTTTAGTGCTTCTGACACACAGTTTAGTGCTTCTGACACACAGTTTAGTGCTTCTGACCCACACAGTTTAGTGCTTCTGACACACAGTTTACTGCTTCTGACACACAGTTTACTGCTTCTGACACACAGTTTACTGCTTCTGACACACAGTTTACTGCTTCTGACACACAGTTTAGTGCTTCTGAGTAGTATATAAAAAGACGCTTCTAGACCCAGAGCACTTTTTTAATGACCGTTTTAAGGGTCTAGAGGGGGGACACGGGGGGTAAATAAAAAAAACACATCTAAACACCATTAATACATCTAATCACCCATAATCACCCCTAACAATAAAAATCACTTCCAAACACTTCCAAACACTCCCCAACACCCCCCTCGCGTCCCCCCTCTTAAGACCTTACAAACGGTCATTAAAATAAGGTCTGATCTAGAAGCGTCTTTTTATATACTACTACTCTATAACCCCTTGCCCGCGCCGCAGGCGCGAAGGGTCGGAAAGAATAGAAGCTATTTATAGTCAGCTCACCTACCCACCCAACATTCCATTTAGACCAGATTTTAGACCAAACAAAACTAGACTATCGTTTTGGTTTTCGTTTTCAAAAATTTGGTCTAAAATCTGGTCTAAATGGAATGCAGACAATCTTTTTCTGTTACTAAAAATAGAACAAAAAATGACACACGTTACACATATGCAAAATCTGAATGAATTGCAGGTAGGAGACCCAGTTGAATACCGAGGTGAGGGGCTTTTTGATGTGGTTGGAACAGCAGCAAATTTTGTTAAAGACAATATGGGGCTTATAGGGCAAGCTGGCTCTGCAGCAGGCTCTATAACAAATGCTGTAAAAGGAGGAATTGAAGCAGCTAGAGCGGCAGAAGAACTAAAGAAATTGAGAGATTTTAACGACACCCTCTCACAAATAAATGCAATAAAAGATTTAAAGCTGGCACAAGCCGCACAACCAACAGAAACCCCCACGAAAAGCGCACCAATAAGTAATAAAGATATTCAGGATTTTAATAAAATGTTAAATACTATTAAAGGTGGAAAAGGATTAAAGAAATTTTAACAATATAAAAATGGACACAGATAACGACCGCTTATATTTTATAGGAGAAATTGTAGATACTTTAGATCTAGATGATAATAAACATAGCCACACAATGTTAAAAAGATTGGATCGATTAGGTAAAAAGTTTGACTACGACATCGATACATTTAAACTCGCAGCAAAATATGCACAAGAAGGAAGGCCAATATCCTTTAAGAATCGCGGCAGAAATTATAGGTTGACAGACTCCGATGTGAAATTTTTAATGGAGACTCACACTAAAAAGGACGGCGGATTACTACCCATTCTACCGCTTCTTTTAGGACTTGGTGCAGCTGGAGCAGTCGGTTTAGCCGGAAAAAGAATTCATGATAATGTAAAACAGCTAGGAGAGTTAAGAGCGAAACAGGGGGGAATCTTACCCCTTGCAGCTTTGCTCCCAATAATTTTTGCAGGAATTGGAGCAGCTGGAGGAGTTGCTGGCGGAGCAGCTGGAATTGCAAAAGCAGTAAATGACAAAAAAGCTGCGGACGAAAAAGCTAAAAGAGAGGCCGAATTTCAAAGACAGCAAATAACGCAGGACGCACAATTTAAACAAAAACTTATCGATACAATTAATAGTAGTTCAGCAACAGCTGAGCAAAAAAGAAATGCAGAAGCTAGGTTATCAGCTGGAAAAGGTTAATACTAAAAGGATCAAATCATGGCAATGGTTTACTTTTACAAGGAACAACCCAAGGAAGTGGAGTTGTAGCAGATAAACTACATGAATTTGGTCAAACTTTAGAAAAAACGGGTGAGAAAGCTAAAGGATTTTTTGACAATATTGGATCCAATTTTAGGCCAGCAGTTCAGAAGATTTTTACTAAGTTAGGAAAAGATTTTAATATCATTGAAAAACACGACGGAAGCGGATTATATCTCGAAATGAGACCAAAAGCAGGTTCAGGAATTTTCTTAAATTCAAACGTTATGGGCAATGGATTGCTATTACCAAAAGCAGATCTCGAATAGGCTCCTGGGGGGAGGGTCTGGACACCAAAAACACAAAATTAAAAAATCAATAATTCAAACATTATATAAATTTTATTCTATAAAATGGAAGCAATTTTAGCTCAAATCGACAACCCGAACTTAGAGCACAATTAATAGCTCAAATCGATGCACAACGAATTGCCGATAGGGCTGAAATAGAAGCAAGAATTAGGGCAGAAAATGAGATACGTTTAGAAAGACAATTAAATGATATTAATAACCCCAACCACAAGGACAAAATGGAGCTGAAGTAATATATATAGATATAGATATAAATACAAATTATAAAGAATATTTTAAACAAATGAAAGATAAATTAAAGACTATATTAAACAATTATACTATAAGGCCAAATAACAAACGACAGCCAATTAAGTATAAAATAGAAGTTGAAACAGAATTTAAAAAACCAAATATTCTTAATGCAAATTCAGAAATTGAAGTAATAAATAACTTTTCACAAGAATCATATAAAACATTATTATCAATGGGAAATTACAACAATCAATTCGATCAAATAGAAGCTGAGTTTGATGAATGGATAGATAAGATGACAGAAAACGGATCTGGGTTTATATTTGTTTCATGCAATTCAGCAACAGTAAAGATTGCACCCATAGAAATTCTTAAAGGACGATCACATATGAAGCTCAAATTTAAATCACCTATGATTATAAATCCAGACAATAAAGATAATAAATGTTTATTATGGTGTTTATTAATTCATAAATATCACAATCAAGTAGAATCACACATTAATAAAATATATAATTATAGACAATATGAGGATGAAATAATAATGAAAAACATATCATACCCAGTAGCAATAGATGATATATATAAGATTGAAAAAATGAATGGTTTAAATATTAATGTGTTTACAATTGAAGAACCAAAAGATCTAGAAGAAATTTTAACCGATCCAGAATGGTATAAGAAAAGGTGTTATCTTGTTAAGCCAGCAACTGATATAACAGCACCAGATCAAATCGATCTTTTGTACATGCAGCGCGAAAATGAAACACATTATATATACATAAAAGATATTAGTTCTTTTTTAAGAGAAAATAGAAATAGATATCCACTATGTAGAAATTGTTTTACATTTAAAAAGGATGAAACAGCTCTTAAAAACCACCAACGATTTTGTTTAGATCACAAATTTACTAATGCTATAATGCCAGCATCTGAAGATGCAACCCTAAAGTTCCAACAACATTATATGGCAGTTAAAAAACCAATAGTAATATATGCTGATTTTGAAGCAACAAATGTTCCCTTAAAAGAACCACAAACAGTATCTGATGACGGTCATGCAAAGCATGCGACCCTACGGGACGGTGAATGCACAAAAAAATTGGCACAACAGTTTCCGAATAGTTATTGTATATATGTACACTCTGTAGCTGATCATATATTTAAATCAAGGATGATTACTTACCACGGTAATGATGCAGCTAAGCACATGGCAGAATCATTAGTAAATGTATTTGAATATATTCAAAATCAATATGATAAATTATCAAAAAATATTAATATGACAAATAAGGATAGAGACAATTATAAAAATGCAACAAATTGTTTTATGTGCAAAAGACATTTAAGTAAGAATAATAAGATACGAGAACATTGTCATCTAACAGGAAATTATCGAGGGGCAGCATGTAGATCATGTAATGCAAAAGAAGGAAAAGGATGTAAGGAAATACCAGTATTTTTTCATAATGGTTCCGGATATGATTTTCATTTCTTAGTTCGAGAATTGCTTCATTTAGGAAAGGATGAATATGAAATAAATATATTACCTAAAACATCAGAAAATTACATATCAATAACATATGGTAAGAAATACTCCCATCTAGTTTTTCTAGATTCCTTGAGATTCTTATCAACATCTTTAGCAAATGTTGTTTCATCATTAGTTCCAAAACCATGGGATTTAGAAATAGTAAAGAAAAACTTTCCAATCTTATTGAATCGTTTCAAAAAAGAAAAACTATCCGAGGAAGAACTAATGCTATTAACTCGTAAGGGCATCTACCCATATGAATATGTAACATCTGAAGACGTATTTTTTCATACCGAATTACCCCAATTGAAAAGTTTTATTCAACATTATCACAAACAAACATAAGTGAATCGGATTATGAACACGCTCAAAAAGTATGGAAATACTTTAATTGTAAAACATTTAAAGATTATCATAATCTATATCTTAAAGCAGATGTTCTCCTATTAGCTGATGCATTTGAAAACTTTAGGAATCATACATATGAGAATTTTAAAATTGATCCCGCATATTGTTTCAGTGCACCGGGATTAACATGGGCTTGTGGTTTGAAACATACAGATGTTAAGATTGATTTACTAACTGATCATGATATGTTGTTAATGATTGAGAGAGGAATTCGCGGTGGATTCTCGGGTGTACTAGGAGATAGATATACTAAAGTAAATAATAAATATCTACCAAATTATAATAAAAAGAAAAATCATCATATGTATTATATCTAGATGCAAACAATTTATACGGTGGTTGTATGAAACAAAAATTACCAATAGCTGATTTCCAATGGGAAGATGACCCCGATTATTACAAAAATATTCCCGAAGGAAGGGGCTGTATGTAGAGTGGATTTGCAATATACTCGGGAAGCAAAAGCAAAAACATATAAATATCCTTTAGCTCCAGAGCATTGTTCAGTTAATGAAGATGATTTATCACAAACACAAAAAGATTATCTTAAAGCAGATAATGCAAAACATCTAGCAACAAAAAAATTAATATTAAATTTACATGATAAGAAAAACTATGTAGTGCATTATAAGCTTCTACAATTTTATGAAAAGCAGGGATTAAAAGTGTCTAAAGTACATCGAACAATATCGTTTATTGAGGAAGATTGGTTAGCTAAATATATTGACTTTAATTCAAATCAGAGACAGATGTCAAAAACAAATTTTGAGAAAGATTATTGGAAATTAATGAATAATGCTTTTTATGGAAAAACGGTTGAAAATATTAGAGATAGAACCCAATTCCATTTAGAAAAGGATATTGATAAAGCAAAGAAATATTTCTCAAAACCTAACTTTAAAGACTTTATAAAATTTGATGATAACTTTATGGGTATTCATATGAGAAATAAAACAACAAAATTTCTTAAACCAATATTTATTGGAATGGTTGTTTTAGATTATGCAAAGCTGGTAATGTATGAATATTATTATGATGTTATAAATAAACATGGCCAGATAACTATCCAATATATGCAGACACCGACAGTTTGGTATTTAAGGTTGAAACAGAGGATCGGGCAAAGCCGCGAACCAAAGGTTCGATGTCTATAAAGATATGGAAAAAATTAAGGATACACTGGATACCTCCGACTATCCGGATAACCATCCTTTAAAATCAGATCAAAATAAAAAAGTTGTACTTAAAATGAAAGATGAATTAAATAGCAAAATCATAACCGAGTTTATAGCAATAAGATCAAAATGCTATGCATTTAAAGTTTTAGGACAGGAGGGAGAGGTAAAAAAAATAAAAGGGGTATCAAGAGCAGCAGTAAAAAAGATAACATTTGATGATTATAAAAACGTACTTTTAGATTACCTTAATACAATTGAAAATTATCATGCTCCACAATATCGATTAAATTCAGATAAGCATCAGATGTTTGTCATCGAGACAGATAAAAAACATTAAGTCCATTTGATGATAAAAGATATTTAGATGATAAAATTAAAACATATCCATATGGTTTAAAAGAAGAGATAAAAAATATGATAAAAGATAAAAAACAAAAAGAAGATATAATAAGTAAATATAATGAATACAAAGCGGCAATAAATAATTATTATTACGATTGTGATTGTGAATCCGAATGTGATTGTGAATATAATACATTTCTAGAATATGAAAAAGATATAGATAATTATTATTCAACATTTCCAAAAGAACTTAAAAAATTAAATAAGGAAAAAGTCTTGAATAACTGGAAGAGATTAACAGAAAAATTACTTATCGGGTCTGTAAAAAACTAAAGCATGTAATTGTTTGAGCAAATCATTAACTTCAATTTCATATATTATTGAGCACCAATTATCCTCACAGTCGGCAGGGTAACTTAAACAATCCTTTATTTTTTTCCTAAGTTTTTTTATTTTTCTAACCAATCTATCTATTTCAATTTCAATTACTATTTCAGCATAAACAATATCTTGTCTTAAAAAACGTTTTCTTTTATCTATCTCATATCGGATGGGAAACATATCGTCCCCATACTCATGATATTTCTGAGATATAATTATATTTATTTTTTTATTAATATCATTAAGTTCACGCTCTTTAGTGATAAGGATTTTTATCGTATCCATTTTCTTATAAAAATTTAGTCTTCGTCGTCATCCTCCCAAACAGCCGCCAATTTTACAGTCCTATCACTCTTTTTATTATTTGTTTGTTTTAGTTTAAATTGCAATCCACCCTCGTTGCAGTATTTCATAACAAACGCTTTGGTTTATTAATAACTAAAACAGGAAAATTTTTAACATCATCTCCGCTTAGACATAAAATTTTTTGCCCATCTAATTGTAAAAATATTGATTGAAGCCAATAAATTTAACCTGTCTCAAACATATAATATTATATTCTTTATTCTCCAACATATTGGGTGTGAGATAATTAATCACATTAGAATCGGTTTTGAACCAGCTCTCCATTTTTAATCTAAAAAAATAACAAAAAAATGAAAGACATTATGTGTAATAAATGTAATGTGACTATGCACAGAGGGCAAACAGCAAACGGAGATATATATCATATGTGTTATTCATGTTCTAAAATATATCAATTTGAAAAAACAAAAAAGATTGAAAACTCATATTACTATTTTAAAAAACAATTTTAAGAAATCTTACAAGAGACATTTCTGATCCAATTTTAATTCCGGAAATAATGTTTATTTATATAATAACTTTTTCCATTTAAATAAAGGAAAGGGATTAAGTTCGAAAGACTCTGAAAGGATTTTAATTTTAGTTGGATATTATTTCAATTTTCTTATTCGAGAGAATACAAAGTTTATAAGGATAGGTAACATACCTAACGAAATGTTATTGAAAAAGTCATTGGAATTTTTATGTATTGATAAAAAATTTAAACCTAGATCAGAAGAGAGTTACCACTTTGGGAAGAATATATAACATATGCATTAGAAAAACTAAACAACCTGAAGTTCTACAGCACTTCCTGACCGCGGGCTTTGTGCCCCAGTAGCAATAGTTTCAGGTTCGTAAATGCCTAATGTTTCTATAGGTGGAGCTTTGGGTTTATCGAGTCTCAACTCTTTTAATTCCATATCGGTAAAAGTTTCAACATCTAAAATTCTATTTCTATCTTTTAAATATTTTTCATATAATTCAACCGCGGTTGATAATTCATGAATCGTTATCTCTCCGTCATCCAATATTTTTTGCACATATAAATATAATTGATTTTTATATTGCTTGCAACATCTCTTAAAGATTTATATTTTTTCTTTCTTTTTTAAGATATAATTTAATTGCTAAAAGTATTGATAAGTTTCTGATCAATTCAAAACCTGATATTGAGCCAATTGAAATACCTAAAAATAATTGAGATAAATTAAGAGTTGGAATAGATTGTAAAATACCTAAAACGATTACACATAACATTGATAAGCTTCCAAATCCAATATTGAAAAAATCCATATTTCTTATATGGTTTGAAACTCTTCTTACTTTTTTAGCATATAAATCATAATCATAGTTTACGATCAACATTACTTAACATCTGACCTTTACGTTGGTTGAACCGGTCGCGTTCCCATTTATCTGCTTCAGATACCGACATTCTCGTCTATTTTTAATAGCACCAAAATGAATTCCCCACGCTCTTTGGGGATTTGTCCCGAGCTTAATAGGTATTGTATTGGAGTTATTCTTTCTTTTTTCTCCATTTAAATCCTATTTTCCAAAACTCTTGAAGTATAATATGATTTTTTAATAACTTAATTAATTCTTGAAGCTTCTTGTTATCCTGAACATTTACAGTACTAAATAAAAATTTGGTATGAGATTTGAATGTTTTTATATTTGATTCTTGTTTAGGAATAGGAATAATAACATTATTTTGCCGCATCGATGGAGTTCTACTAAAAGCCATTTTATATAGAAATATTTAAGGTATTTCGGTTTGTGGCCGTTCCAAATATGCGGTCGCAGCAAAATCATATCCTGCTGATGTGCTACCACAAACGGCTGCACCACGAATAAAATGTGCGGCATCTGCTCCTCCAGTTCGAGCACCAAAACCCATAAGAGTTCCGTTTTATCTAAATCTCCCCAAGTTCCACTATCATATGTAAAAAAGTTTTGCCCAATTAGCGTATATGTATTAGCTGATACATTGTATGTGCTTATTTGATACCAAACTCTTTGATTTAAAATATTAATTTCAAAAAGATGCCAATCGCCGTTATCAATATTAGCATAGGTTATAGTTTGATCTGCGTCATTAAGAACATCATTACGAGCTGTTGCACCGTCTGATTTTATATTGCTCCAAACAACCCCAACTCTATCATGCCATTCACTCGCAAACAATCAAGCCGGCGCGGGTTGTTAACCCGGATCCAAATTCACTTGTTGGACGTTCGTGACAATATGCATAAAACCAAACGCGTCAGCACCATCTCCTGTAGCATTAGCAACTCGGAAATAGAAGGAGGCGGATATATTACGAAAATGGGTGAAATTAAATTGTAACGCTCCAGACCGACCGTTGCTTCATCAGTAATTCTAGCACCATTTTGATAATCTATATAAGTAGCGCTCCAACAAAACTTCCTGTTGGAAAAATATCGCCGGCTGTGGTTGGGTTTTGATATCCAGTCCAATTGCAAATTACGGCTCGTACAAAGCGGCATCATTGCAGGTATTCCATCCAATTTTATTTTATCATTAAAAGACATTCGGCCATCCGCGTTTGGTGTTACTCGCGTGTCACATAACCTTTAGTAACAACA
>NIVC01002954.1:0-35000 GCA_002269645.1 Macrostomum lignano
TTCCAAATATGCGGTCGCAGCAAAATCATATCCTGCTGATGTGCTACCACAAACGGCTGCGCCACGAATAAAATGTGCGGCATCTGCTCCTCCAGTTCGAGCACCAAAACCCATAAGAGTTCCCGTTTTATCTAAATCTCCCAAGTTCCACTATCATATGTAAAAAAGTTTTGCCCAATTAGCGTATATGTATTAGCTGATACATTGTATGTGCTTATTTGATACCAAACTCTTTGATTTAAAATATTAATTTCAAAAAGATGCCAATCGCCGTTATCAATATTAGCATAGGTTATAGTTTGATCTGCGTCATTAAGAACATCATTACGAGCTGTTGCACCGTCTGATTTTATATTGCTCCAAACAACCCCAACTCTATCATGCCATTCACTCGCAAACACAATCAAGCCGGCGCGGGTTGTTAACCCGGATCCAAATTCACTTGTTGGACGTTCGTGACAATATGCATAAAACCAAACAGCGTCAGCACCATCTCCTGTAGTATTAGCAACTCGGAAATAGAAGGAGGCGGATATATTACGAAAATGGGTGAAATTAAATTGTAACGCTCCAGACCGACCCGATGCTTCATCAGTAATTCTAGCACCATTTTGATAATCTATATAAGAAGCATCTCCAACAAAACTTCCTGTTGGAAAAATATCGCCGGCGGTGGTTGGGTTTTGATACCAGTCCAATTGCAAATTACGGGCTCGTACAAAGCGGCATCAATTGCAGGTATTCCATCCAATTTTATTTTATCATTAAAAGACATTCGGCCATCCGCCGTTGTGTTACTCGCGTGTCAACATAACCTTTAGTAACAACAGAACTGTTATCGTTTATATTAGAGACATTGTGATCGTATTGGAACCCATATCAATTGATTGATTAACTACTCCAGATTTAAATCAAAATTGTAAAAGTCTGTCTATAAATCTGAAAGGTTGACAGACCCGGGTTTGTAGCACCCGAAGTTGATGTAAGACAGAACAATCTGAAATATGAATATGTTTTATCAAAATTTTGTGTGACATTAATTGTTTGAGTTGAGTTATTTATTGCTACAGAACTATCCACAGGTATTAATACGTCCCAACTTGTATTGTCATTACTTCCCTCAAATCGCCATGATGCTGGATGCTCGGTTGAAGGTGATGGCCTACCACGTAAATCAATTTTATAACACATTATTGCGGAAGGGCATTGAACCTGAATCCAATAATCGGTTTGAGTATTATTTGTTGCCCAATCTGTTGAATCATTTCCATCAAACGCTTTCCAACTTGCAAAATCAGTTGTATTAAATGCAGTGCTTGCGGTTATTGCAAAACCATTTCCACTCCAATCTGCCATGGTAGGTATGTGACCAGTTTCAACCGTTTGGAATCGATCTGTTTTGGGGCTCCACCCCAACTAATTATCAACCTCGTTTTGGTATAAGAATCAGTTATATTCTTTTAAATTTAAGGAATTATCAACTTCAGTTTTGCTATAAGAATCAGTTATATCTCTTTTTAAATTTAGGGAATTATCAACTTCGGTTTTGGTATAGAATCAGTTATATCTCTTTTTAAATTTAGGGAATTATCAACTTCAGTTTTGGTATAGGAATCAGCAACATTCCGTTTTAAATTTAGGGAATTATCAACTTCGGTTTTGGTATAAGAATCGGCCGTATTGCGTTTTAAATTTAATGAATCATCTATTTGAGTTCGAGAATAAGAATCAGTTATATCTCTTTTTAAATTTAACCCATTGTCAACCTCTGTTTTGTATATGAATCGGCTACGTTCCGTTTTAAATTTAGGGAATTATCTATTTGAGTTTTGGTATAGGAATCTGCAACATTTCTTTTTAAATTTAGTTTAGTATCAACTTCACTTTTTTTATAACCTTCATCTTCATTAATATATCGGTTATCTCCGAATGTAACACTTATTCCACCAGAAGTACCACCACCAGTACTTGATGTTCCGTTCCATGAGGGTGTTCCAGAAAATAACATTTTTTACTGTCTATTTTATAGAGTCTAAAATCGTATAATGCTTTGCATGATCATCTTAAATACTTCGGGGTTTACACGAGCTTCATTCGAAAGTCGATATAAAAAATACAACGCGCTTGCCCGCAATAACTTTTATCAAATGTTTGAAATTGTTCGTGATGATCTCCACATAAACGATTTTTAGTATGATTAAATTTGTCTTTTATTTCCTGTAACGGAGGAAGCGCGTATGAATCAAAAAAATAAACAAGTTTAGGTTTGAATAAACTGCTGACCAATGAACACCATTTTCTTTTGTTGTTTCAATATTAACAATGAAACATCCATATTGTGGTAAGTCTTTTATCTCATCTCGCATAACACATCTGAATGGTTTTATTTTTAACTGCCTCGCCCAATTTGTTAATTCGATATTGCTTGTTGTGTCCGTTCCATATCTTTGTTTAAAATCATCCCACGTCATGGTCATTTTATGTTCCTGAAAAACTCTTGGTTTTAGTTAGTTTGTAGGTGTGGGTTTTAACAATTCCTTTCTTATTTTATCAGCTTGTAACTGCCTTAATTTTGCTAGTTCTAGTTCGTAATTATCTTCAGCTTTTTTAACTTTTTCTGATTGTTTTTTTATTAAATTATTATCGTGCTTTGCACGCGAACATGTTGTTCGATTACCCATTTTTACTATAGGAAACGGACAAAGTCCGTGAACCAAAGGTTCGATAAACCTGTTTTATACGTAAAATTATTGTTATTGATTGCCCACCAAAACTTATTAATCTATCGCTTTCATCTACAATCCTAATATAAATTGATTGAACGCTATATTGATTTAAAGGATAATATATTGGGGTTTGGGTGCAACAATCATTTTCTCTCCAATTGGAACAGCAAGAAATGGGATTGAATAAATAATTCCACGTTGAACCAAAACTCCGTTATTATCTGTTATATAACCACCGTTTGATATGTCGGTTGTTATATTAATTGTATTAACTCCACCCTCAATATTTCCACTGTATCTCCGGTGCTTGATGTGGTAACTATTCGGGAATTAAATCCAAGTATGGTTCTGAGTGAATTTGCAATTGTGAAATCAACCTGATATCCGGATCCTAGTGATAGTGTGAATCTGCCAGACGGTAAATCAACACCTATAACAATTGCTCCTGTTACCCAATCACCATTAGTTGTTAATTCTCCTTCTATATAAGCATTCAAATCAGTATAGCTATACGCTCCTGGGTTAACGCTAAATGTTGTCCAATTGGCTCCGGAATCTTTAGAATATCTAAATTGATTATTTGTTGCATTAATTAATTGAGGCATGTTGAAAACCGAAAATAGAATTAAACCTATTTGATAACTTAGGCTTTGATCAAGTTGTAATGGATCGCGCAATTGAATCCGTTGCTCGCTGGTTGTCATTATAAACTGTAATGTTGTACTAAATTTTGAATTAGTTCGATCTACCAATTGTTTTATAGTATTTAAATTTGTAGTCATTTTTATAGTGGAAATTGTGCTATGTCTCTTCTTCCTCATTATCTTCTTTTATCAAATTTGTTAAAATTCTATGTTTCCTTTCTAACCTCGGATTGATATAAATATGTTTGTATTGGCTATCATCCCAAATTTTTTTACACATACTTTTAAATGGTTTTGCATCCAATCCGGGATTAAATCTAGCGTGAATATTTTGTAGATCATAGTTATCTAAATCAAACATTACACAACAGCTAGCATTCTTTTTTATAATCGATTCTAATTCTCTAAAGGATTGAGTAAGATAAAAAGCTCCAATTCCATCTCCTCTACCACTAACAAAAATTTCCTTTTGCAATTCTTGATCACCGTCATTAATACAATCATCAAAAATAATTAGTGTTTTATCATGTTTTGGAATTTGATCATAGGCTAATCGGGTTGATACTCTAACAGTTGGGCGCGATCGGACGAAGTCCGCGACCCTTCGGGGCGATCGGTGATGTTTTCTGGCTGTTGTGCCATTGTTTTACATAAATCCTCAATGTCTGCTAGATTAAATCGCGGTTCGTCATCATCCTCATATTGCTCATATGCTCTTAACATTCTAAACAAGACATCTTTTTTTAATTTGTTTTTTAATCCATGTTTAAGAAATTCATAATATTTTATTCTAGGTTTATTAGTATAAATTATTAAATTATTATAGTCTAACATTCCATCTGTTGTTAATAAATCGTAAACAAAGTGTGTTTTTCCTTTACCTGATCCTCCGATTACTAAACAAAGAAAAGGATCATTTGGAAATATTTATTGTGTTTTGCCTTTACCATTTTTAAAGAAATAATTTAAATAGGCGCGACGGTCGGAGACCTGCACTCATTTTACAATGGCGCGTCCCGAACAATCGTGCCATCAGCTTTAGCAATTGACATATATTCCTCTAGAAACAATACGTGTGCGTCTATGCCTGATTACCAGTTTTATTAATCTCTAACATATAATTAAGTCCAATATTGGCTACGTTTTCTTTCTGTGCCGTTAGATCATAAACAACCACTGGATGAATGTTTAGAAACTCTGTGGGTGTACTGAGGGACGGCATACGCTTCATTTTTGGCATAATCTTGATAATATTTTATAAAATCATTAACATTATTATTTGCAATATTTAGATTAAGAGGATCTTTAACCGGATAATATTGATCATCAACCTGCAGGCGGATATTCTGAACATTAAACTCGTTAATAGCTGCAGCCGCATTGTCTGTTGCGGTGGCTGCTTGTTCTGCTATGGCACCGGATTGAAGCCAATATAAATCCCCATTTGCTCTTTTACTCCTTCTATTTGTTATCTTAAACCAAACAAAAATATATCTCACCCGACGTTTTGATGTCAATATTTGCCACTGGAATGAATCCTGATTGTTATTAATGGTTCGCATAAAGTGTCTACGATTCAAATAAAATATTTCCTGATCATGCGTTAACTGATTATCGATGTGTTTTAAAGGTGGGGCTGTTGCCTCAATGGTTGGTACGACTGGTTGAATTGAATCTATACGAACTGCTATATCGGTTGAAATTGAGGTTCCATAAAGTATCCTAGGCTGATATCCACCAGATATTTGCAACTGTATCCCAAATTTTAATCCTTTCCATACCCGATTTGGTGAAAAGAACCCAAATAGTGGAAAGATTGAAAAGTCTTGCTCATATGCTGTTGCTGTGGTTAAAACCGCTACTGGGAATTTATTCTGACGAGCTATAAAACCTGTATTAATATCTTTTGTATTAGTCATGGTGGTTACAACTGGAACTATGTTTGTATTAAGGTAAACAATTAGCGCTGCAGTATCTGCACCGGCTGCGTTTTGTACATTAGGGAAAACTACTGCTTGACCGTTACCTTTATCCGGCATCCACCCAACATTATCACCAACTTGTTTTGATAAATAAGTATAATTTAAATGTTTCAAAACTCCATTAATCTCTGCGGGGTTTGATGATGTCTCAACCTCAGCACCATTAACAGTTAGTTGAGCTTGGGAAAAACATTTATAAAACCAATCATTTTCTATTATTATTCCGGATCGATCTGCGATATCTCCGGCTGCAAGAGCAGTTCCATCATTTCTAGTATACAACCATCTAACGCGGAAAAACGCATTTTTCATATCCAATATAGTGTTGGTTGCGCCGATGTCAAAAGTTACCGTTCCAGTAGTAAAGTTATTTGAATTATCACTTGTTGGTAGGGTATAATTTAAATCTCTTACTCTGACCTCATTAATATACTGTCGGTGCTTTTTGAAATGAAATTTATCACTCCACATAGTTTTTGTTTCAGCCATTTTTTTAAGTTAAAAAAGTTTTTTATGTTAAAAAATGAGTCAATTTATGGACGTTGATGGAGAGTTAGCGATTTATAAAGAGAAGCAAAGATATTCTGATTTTGTTAGAAATTTACAAAAAAGAAAGTTAGGAATACAATTAGCTGGCGAAAGATTTGCTGCTCCTTTTGTTAATCCTATTACTGGGAAAATTAGTGAACTAGAAAAAACAGATAAAGATCTTCTGGAAAAAATTGCTAAAAATACGGAGCCAAAAGAGGATGAAATTTTGGATGAGCCGCCTGCTTATGATGTTGATCAAGCACAATTGAGAATTGCAGAGATTAGACGTGCAGAGCGGGGCGATCGGGAACAATATCCAAGAGTACCAGCTAGTATTGCTGCGACAGATTTAGGTAATAATAATTATCGAATTGGTGGAGTTGATAAAAATCGAAATGAACTATATAGAGAATTGGGTGGAGCATATAATATTGTTATGAACCCTAGGGTAAAGTTTAACCCTGATTTATATACTAGGGATGAATTAATAAGTGCTAGAATTTTTTATGATGAGTTAGGAGGAGCTGTTAAAAATACCAGCTTGTATAAAAGGATTGTTAATTCTATAAATAACAAACCAGCTGTTGGTGATGGATTTAAAACTCCTAGAAAACTTGTTTTAGCTGCTGCGAAAGCTGCTGGACATACTGGTGTTTAATTAATTGTTAAATTTATTTTTTTATAAAATGGATGAAACAAAAATTTGTAATAAATGTAAAGAAGAGAAAATTTTGGATTATTTTAGATTTCGTAGAGATCAAAATAGATATTATAGTATTTGCAAACCTTGTGAGAGAAAGTATGATAAAGAATGGTATGAGAAAAATCGTGAATATAAGCTTCAATGGAAAAAAGAATATGATAAAAATAATATAGAAAGGCGCAGAAAATATCAAAATGAAAGAAGATTAACTGATGAAAATTACAAACTTATTTTAAACACACGAAATAGAATATATTCTCTTCTAAAATCTAATAATGCTCGAAAAAATAATCATACTGTTGATTACCTTGGTTGCTCAATTGAATTCTTTACTGATTGGTTAAATTTCACAAAACATTATTATGTGCCAAAAGATTATATTGGTGTTTTGCATGTTGACCATTTTATTCCTGCTTCATCTTTTGATTATCGCGATGAAGAACAAATTAAAAAGTCTGAAAATTGGAGAAATAAAAGATACTTAGTTGCTGTAGATAATATTTCAAAAAATGATAAACAACCAACCATAGAAGAATTTGCAAAACAATTGGTGCTTTCATGTATTTTTAAGGCTATTAAAAATGAGCCAAATAGTGTTTGAAGGAGGATTGTTAGATGTTCAAAAAGGATTAACAAGCTTACCACCAATCTTTACTACTGGAAGGTATACAAATGAATTACACATCCCATCTTACAACTTCGCGGGTGGAGCTCGAGCTGTGCCCGAGTGGTAGATGCAAAGCTACTGCTAGTCACTATTAGTGGCAACACCAGCCGCTCACTCAATCCCCTAAAGCTTTAAGTACCACTTTGTTTTCGAAAGATTACAAAGGAACAGAGGTAACTCCTCTTCCCAACGGTAACAAGCTTGAAGATAAATATATGGGCAAGAGTGAATCGAAAACCTAACCTCATATGACTTGAGTATGGTTGAGATGCAACGACTGTACGCTGGTGGGCTTGAAGGACTTAGTCAATCCTTATGATAGCTTAAGACACAGTCTACTCCTTTGTGAAAGCAAAGGTATAAAGGCCGGGTTGACTCGACTCGATCTCCGATTAAATCCTGATAATACTCCAAAAGCCGATTCAATTCCCATTAACGGTATTGATTGGTTAGCATACTATCATGACTTAGCATACAGAGATGCTGATAAGAACTCACCCGAGGAAGCATTAAGATTAAAACATGAAGCCGATCAAAAAATGATTCAAGGATTAGATAACTTGCAGGGATTATCAGTAGGTCAGAGATTAACTAGGTGGATGGTTAAAAAGATTTTGCAGTCTAAAGTTAAATTTGGTTTGGGAATTAATTATAATCAACATGGAAATAATTGTGTTGAGTGTTTGTTGTTAAGTGGCGGTGGGTTAAGTTCTGATGAGGCAAAGATTCTTCATAAAGAATATCGAAAACCTAAATTTTATAGAAAAATCATGAACTTCAAAAAGAACGAAATTTGGTATGCTGATTTAATGTCTATGCCGAACGAAAGAGGATATAAATATATCTTAACCATATTAGATGGTTTTACTCGATACGCGTGGGCTGTTCCTTTGAAATCCAAAAAAGGAGAGGATGTTGCTGCTGCTTTTAGAAGTCTTGGAGAAAAAAGCGAACGTTTGTGTGTTGACGAAGGAAAAGAATTTTACAATCCTCATATGTATAAATTATATCATTTTGAAAAAGGACAAGAAAGGAAAAAGGACGCGAATGGGGAGTATATTAATAAAATTTATTCTATTTATGGAGAGAGTAAAAACGCATTAATAGAAAGATTTAATAGAACTTTAGGTAAGAAATTATGGTTTCAGTTTAGTCTTAATGGTAACCAAAAATGGGTAAAAATATTACCAGACGTAGTGAAAGATTATAACAATTCATATCATTCAGCTATAAAGATGACTCCTCAACAAGCTTATAACAATCCTGAAAATGTTAGGGTTACTTTTGGAAAATTTGAAAAAAAGAAAACTAAAGATTTTAAAGTTGGTGATTCTGTTTATATCTATAAATGGAAAGATAAGTTTGAAAAAGGAAGAAAAGGATATTGGAAGATAAGTGAGAAATTTACTATCAGTAAAGTTTTAAATACCAATCCTACAACCTATATAATTGCTGATAAGGACGGTGAAGAAATATTGGGTTCTTTTTATGAGAATCAGATATTATCTGCAAACTAAGTTCGATCAGTTACTTAAGACAACATGGTAGTAAATTTTTTATAACAAACAAAAACAATATTATTACAATAATTGTTACTAATATTATTATTGACATTTGTTCAACTGTTATCAAACTTAAATTTTCATTAAGTTCATTAATTGGAACATTTCCGATGTAGGAATAGTTTACCTTCATTTTTTTATATATATTTTTCACAATAAATGTCGTTTCTGTTATAGAATAATAGTTCATTTTTTAAATATTTTTTTCACATAAAAATTTCACTTTCATTCTCTGAATCACTGGTTTCATATGAACTATTTGTTGATTCGGAATCTGTTGATCTAACCTCCCAATCATCCGAATTTAAATAATCTCCAAGTTGAAATATTAACTCACCCTCTTGTTCTAAATCATACATCTCATCTAGCTCTAATGGATAAAGTTTTAGGTCGTGCTTGTCGTCATATTTTAAATAAACTTCATCAATTATTCCATTCAAAATATGTTGTTTTATTATCTCTGCATTTTTAGCAACAGTCTCAAAAGCATCACTAACAGAAAAGGTGTAAACTCGGGTCATTTTTAGTAACAGAAAAAGACCCTTCGCGCCTGCGGCGCGGGCTAGGGGTTATAGAGTAGTAGTATATAAAAAGACGCTTCTAGATCAGACCTTATTTTAATGGCCGTTTGTAAGGTCTTAAGAGGGGGGACGCGAGGGGGGTGTTGGGGAGTGTTTGGAAGTGTTTGGAAGTGATTTTTATTGTTAGGGGTGATTATGGGTGATTAGATGTATTAATGGTGTTTAGATGTGTTTTTTTATTTACCCCCCGTGTCCCCCCTCTAGACCCTTAAAACGGTCATTAAAAAAGTGCTCTGGGTCTAGAAGCGTCTTTTTATATACTACTCTTCTGACACACAGTTTAGTGCTTCTGACACACAGTTTACTGCTTCTGACACACAGTTTAGTGCTTCTGACACACACAGTTTAGTGCTTCTGACACACAGTTTACTGCTTCTGACACACAGTTTAGTGCTTCTGACACACACAGTTTAGTGCTTCTGACACACAGTTTACTGCTTCTGACACACAGTTTACTGCTTCTGACACACACAGTTTAGTGCTTCTTACACACAGTTTAGTGCTTCTGACACACAGTTTACTGCTTCTGACACACAGTTTAGTGCTTCTGACACACAGTTTAGTGCTTCTGACACACACAGTTTAGTGCTTCTGACACACAGTTTACTGCTTCTGACACACAGTTTAGTGCTTCTGACACACAGTTTAGTGCTTCTGACACACAGTTTAGTGCTTCTGACACACAGTTTAGTGCTTCTGACACACAGTTTAGTGCTTCTGACCCACACAGTTTAGTGCTTCTGACACACAGTTTACTGCTTCTGACACACAGTTTAGTGCTTCTGACACACACAGTTTAGTGCTTCTGACACACAGTTTACTGCTTCTGACACACAGTTTACTGCTTCTGACACACAGTTTAGTGCTTCTGACACACAGTTTAGTGCTTCTGACACACAGTTTACTGCTTCTGACACACAGTTTAGTGCTTCTGACACACACAGTTTAGTGCTTCTGACACACAGTTTACTGCTTCTGACACACAGTTTAGTGCTTCTGACACACACAGTTTAGTGCTTCTGACACACAGTTTACTGCTTCTGACACACAGTTTAGTGCTTCTGACACACACAGTTTAGTGCTTCTGACACACAGTTTACTGCTTCTGACACACAGTTTAGTGCTTCTGACACACAGTTTACTGCTTCTGACACACAGTTTAGTGCTTCTGACACAGTTTAGTGCTTCTGACACACAGTTTAGTGCTTCTGACACACAGTTTACTGCTTCTGACACACAGTTTAGTGCTTCTGACACACAGTTTAGTGCTTCTGACACACACAGTTTAGTGCTTCTGACACACAGTTTAGTGCTTCTGACACACACAGTTTAGTGCTTCTGACACACAGTTTACTGCTTCTGACACACAGTTTACTGCTTCTGACACACACAGTTTACTGCTTCTGACACACAGTTTACTGCTTCTGACACACAGTTTACTGCTTCTGACACACACAGTTTACTGCTTCTGACACACAGTTTACTGCTTCTGACACACAGTTTAGTGCTTCTGACACACACAGTTTAGTGCTTCTGACACACAGTTTAGTGCTTCTGACACACACAGTTTAGTGCTTCTGACACACAGTTTACTGCTTCTGACACACAGTTTACTGCTTCTGACACACACAGTTTACTGCTTCTGACACACAGTTTACTGCTTCTGACACACAGTTTACTGCTTCTGACACACACAGTTTACTGCTTCTGACACACAGTTTAGTGCTTCTGACACACAGTTTAGTGCTTCTGACACACACAGTTTAGTGCTTCTGACACACAGTTTAGTGCTTCTGACACACACAGTTTAGTGCTTCTGACACACAGTTTACTGCTTTTGACACACAGTTTAGTGCTTCTGACACACACAGTTTAGTGCTTCTGACACACAGTTTACTGCTTCTGACACACAGTTTACTGCTTGTGACACACACAGTTTAGTGCTTCTGACACACAGTTTACTGCTTCTGACACACAGTTTACTGCTTCTGACACACAGTTTAGTGCTTCTGACACACAGTTTACTGCTTCTGACACACAGTTTACTGCTTCTGACACACAGTTTACTGCTTCTGACACACAGTTTACTGCTTCTGACACACAGTTTACTGCTTCTGACACACAGTTTAGTGCTTCTGACTACCGCCGCAAATGCCTGGCTGAAAAATTACAATTTTGTTTTTCTATTACCTCAATGTAAACACGCAGTATGCATTGTTGAACTGAAATGTGCCTATCTAATATTGAAATCCCCCCGAGGGAAAAAGCCTGTGCGATGGCAAAAATGTTGATATTCGATATGAATAATATTATCCCATATCCCCAATATTCGTTTCAAAGGCTGAGATCGCCTAACACTGCCTAGTAAACTTTATAATGCTTTCATTGTTTTATCTCTATCAATTGTTTACAAGGGATGACTTTTGAGTTGTACGTACTGGTGCTAGTGCCTCGATCGTGTGGGAGAAACGTGTTTATCGAAGTTCAACAAAATGTAGATATATGTTGTCGGCATTAATTACGATCTTATTTTTTATGGAACGAAACCGAGTGAACTTTTTAAAGTGCAGGAAAATAATAGTGCACTTTGCGAGTACAAAAATAGGGTGCGGCCCAGGCTCGATTCCAAGTGCAGTCGTAAAATTTGGAGCTAAATTGGAATCTCAGCTTGGCTCTCTGCTCGTGCAATTAACGGCCTTGAGGTCCAACCCCCAAGGCACAGTAAAATGTACATACCTAACGATAAATAACGTTAGAGCCGCTGTAAACTCCTGTGTGAGTGTGTGCCTGTGCGTGTGACTGCGTACGTATCAACGCGCATGTGTGTTTGCGGAATGGGCAGTAATGCCTCTCGCCGGTTGTGTGACAATGTCGCTTTAAGTAGTTCATGTCAAAAGTGCACAGATTACGCGCTTTCTGCAAACACCGATGCACGGAGTGCTCATCATTTCAACAGAGTGCAATTCATAACGACATGCCGTTCAAGTGGGTGTCGGTGGAGAACTGCAGCTCTGGCTGGACAACCCGGCAGCATCCAATCGACGACGGCTACGACGGCAGCCCGGCGGCCCGCTGTCTGGAGATTGTCGACGCCGGTTTGCACCTGGTTGCCGCCTGCTGCAACCTGTTCTCGTTGGCGGTGTTCGCCACACCTCTGTCCAGTGGCAGCCGGTTGGCTAGCAGTCCGATGGGCCGCCTGCTCAGGCTGCTGTGCTCAGCAGAGATTGCCTACGCTCTGGCCAAGGTGGTGCCCGAGTTGGGTCTGCATTTCGTTGAGACGGCTTGGCCCGCCGCCTGTTTGCAGGTGAGATTCTTATCACGAGGTAGCAGATTTTACGAGTAGATTGGAGCTCACTTGCCGTTACACACCAGAAACTCTCGGTGTTCTTATAATCATCACATGCACTCTCGGTGTTCTTACAATCGTCACATGCACTCTCGGTGTTCTTACAATCGTCACATGCACTCTCGGTGTTCTTACAATCGTCACATGCACTCTCGGTGTTCTTACAATCGTCACATGCACTCTCGGTGTTCTTACAATCGTCACAGGAACTCTCGGTGTTCTTACAATCGTCACATGCACTCTCGGTGTTCTTACAATCGTCACAGGAACTCTCGGTGTTCTTACAAGCGTCACAGGAACTCTCGGTGTTCTTACAATCGTCACATGCACTCTCGGTGTTCTTACAATCGTCACAGGAACTCTCGGTGTTTTTGAAAGCGTCACAGAAACTCTCGATGTTCTTGCAAGTGTCACGGAACTCTCGCTGTTCTTGAAAACGTTGCAGGAACTTCCGGTGTTATTGCAAGCGTCACAGGAATTCTTAGTGCTCTTGTAAGCGCCAAATGAACTCCCGGTGTTCTTGCAAACACTTCAAGAACTCCTAGTGTTTTTGCTGGTATTCCTGGTATTCTTCCAAGCGTGATGCACCTGGTCCCTCGGTGACCTTGCCTGTGACTTCTTATAGTAAAAGTTTATATTATGGAGGTGATAGTCTGATGTACGCACGTACATTAAAGGAGTATGAAATGTACACAACTTTTGCAAGAGATAGCCTAATCTTAAGTAGTGCAAAAAGAATCAGTAAAACTCTTGAAGTGTGTGCCAAAAAGATTGGTCCTAGCCGATCACGCGTTCAAATCTTACCGCTTTTGTTGACACCACATTTTAAAGCTTACAATATTACACCCGTGTCTTATAGGCATTGTCCACCATTGGCGGTCACGCCTTTCTGTCGCTTCGAAATTGGTGGGTAGCCGTGATCTGCTGCGCCAGGTATCTGGCTGTTCGAGGGCCGATGCGAAACACGAAGGTGGCAGTCATTGGTTCGGCTAATCTGATTGAACGATGGTCGAGATTGATTTTTGTTACTTTATTTGCCGTATCTGTGGCCGAATCAATTGGACTGAGTGCTGCTTTTGATCTTGAAGGTAATTTGGGTAATCCTGATAAGGAGAATCATACATTTCTGCATCAATAGTGACACTACTGCCGCCTACTCTGTCACTACGTGCCGCCTTTGTCGACATGTCGACTGCATGTAGCTTTTGATCTTTGCTGCAACTTTAGAGAATAAGCCTTTGATCTTGGGTGTATTTTAGTAGAATCAGACATGTCGCCTTTGATCTTGGATGCATTTTAGTATAATTAGATATGCCGCCTTTGATCTTGAGTGTATTTCAGTAGATTTAGACATGCCGCCTTTGATCGTGGGTGTATTTTAGTAGAATTAGACATACCGCCTTTGATCTTGAGTGTATTTTAGTAGAATTAGACATACCGCCTTTGATCTTAAGTGTATTTTAGTAGAATTAGACATACCGCCTTTGATCTTGAGTGTATTTTAGTAGAATTAGACATACCGCCTTTGATCTTAAGTGTATTTTAGTAGAATTAGACATACCGCCTTTGATCTTGAGTGTATTTTAGTAGAATTAGACATACCGCCTTTGATCTTAAGTGTATTTTAGTAGAATTAGACATACCGCCTTTGATCTTGAGTGTATTTTAGTAGAATTAGACATACCGCCTTTGATCGTGGGTGTATTTTAGTAGAACTAGACATGCCGCCTTTGATCTTGAGTGTATTTCAGTAGAATTAGACGTGTCTTTGCTGATAGCTCGTACTCGTACATGTCCCAAACTATCCAACATGATGCTATTCCAAACCCGACCTCTTGAAATCCCGATACGCCCAGTCACGCTATGCAACAAGCGTCCTACACGAGTTCGCGTGCTGGCTGGTCACTCCAGCTCCGCTGGCCTGGAGCTGCTGGAGGCCTGCCTGCTGCTATCACAGTCAGCCGTGCCTGTGGTAATTGTGTCCACTTTCTGCTGCCTGACTGTGCGACTTGTACGACGATGGCAAAGCTTGGAGCTTGGCGAATGCAGCGGCTACGGAAGGTGGGTCGCTGACTTTTACTGACGGCACCTTTACTTTCTCTATTCAGTCGTTTCCAAATGCCTTATTCGCTATGTAAGCTGCAAACAAGGACAAGAAAGTCGTAGGCTGTATAATAATTAGTACAGGAGGGCTGCGGCCACCCTGCATGGTGCAACGCCTTCGGCGACATTGTCCCGAATCCATGCAGAGCTGAGGCAACTCTGCCCAGTCCGCTGACTCTTGAGAACAGACAAGCGCACCAATACTGTACGCAGACACGCATTCATACGCACGCTCACACAGGGTGTACATTGGCCCTGGCTTTCTAATTGTACACTCCCTGTGCCTCGGGATTGACATCAGCGTGAATTTCACGACAACTGCACAGGTGGGAGAGTTGCATGACTGTTTCCGAACGCACCATGGTTCAATGGTAGCAGGGTTAAGGATGTATACGTTCACGATGCACAATACACTACTTGTGAGTACATGATTTTTGTGTTAGCTTCGCGAATCAGTTGCGTTTTTACTCGAAAAATTGCGGTATTGATATTAGTCTGATTTTGGGCCAGTCTGTGTAAGTTTAAGTGAGTAAGATTAATCTCGTAGTAAGATTAAGAAGACCAAAGACTTTGCTTGTCTATTATGCGATGAACTTAAGGAGTTCAACCAAATGTATGGAGAATAGGGGTCACAAAATCCCGTATTCTGTCAATCCCGGGATTGATATTTTCCACTACCATTCTTGTCATAGAATTTTTATAATGTCATAAAAATTCTGCGACTGACATTTTTATAACGCATGGTAGGAGCTAAAGGGGTAATGCTAGTCTGGTAATGTATTGATGATATATAACATTATATACACATTCTACTCGTAATATAAATATTGTACTAAATGCATATATATTATGTATAACTCCTATACATAATATATCAGACATTATAAAAGCATAACATTAACTTTCCGGGATTGAATCCCGACCCTGTGAATCCCTGGATCTTAGGGCTTTTTCCGGGATCCCGGGATTGTGGCCCCTAATGAAAAAGTCTATGTGCAGTTTAGAAGTTGGATTTCTGGGTGGGACGTAGAGGGTAAGAAAGAAATGGTGATTGAGGTTTTGCGGTAGTCTTTGGGCGCGTGTATAATGTTGGGGGTGGGGGGTGGGGCAGCTTAACTGCTAGCTCGCAAAGCGAAGGCACGAGTGCTTTGCGTGATATCGATCGTCTATAGCCTGATGTACGTTTATCAGTTTACAACTCTAGCTCCACTGTACATAGATGGGACGAGAAATGGTTCGGGGTGGTAGACCAACGTCGCATTATGTACGTAGGGGTATGGAAACATTTGGGAGGGGTTGGGGTTTCAGCACATATTGAATGAGTGTACATTTTCCATTGTTCCCAACCCTTCCTTCTCTTCACTGACACATCCTTAGCCGCAGACGGCGCGCCGAGGTCACAGGCACAGTGACGCGCACAGTGCTGGCTCTGACTGCTGTGTTTGTCACTCTGGAACTGCCACTGCCACTAGCACTGGGCATCGCATTCTGCTATAGTGCCACGCGCCAGACCGCGGCTGTCTATCGCCGAGTCGCTGGCATGCTAGTAGCAGCTCTTGACAGCGTGTGCTGTTTGTGTACTGCTTCGCCTGCGGCAGGTACCGACAAGCGGCCGCGGAACTGACTAGCCGTCTAGCACCTCAATGTCTGCGGCGGCGGCGGGTACTGCGGAGGGAGCAGCAGCAGGCCTAACTGCTATAATGAGGAGAAATTGTGTAGAGACTGTCTCTTCACTTGGCTATCCCATCATTGTCCAAATAAAATGCTTCTTTGTTTGCTCTCACGTTTAATAAACCTCCCATCGATGCTTATTGCCCTCTTATCATTATTGTTCATTAGCCTCACATCAATCCTCATTATTCCCACCCCATTATCCTCACCAATTATCCTCACACCAATATCCCTAACTCATTATCCTCACCCCATTATGCTTTCTTTATTTATCCTCACCCCATTATTTTTACACCATTATCCTCACCCCATTATCCTCACCCCATTATCCTCACCCCATTATCCTCACACCATTATCCTCACCCCATTATTTTCACCCCATTATCCTCACCCCATTATCCTCACCCCATTATCCTCACCCCATTATCCTCACCCCATTATCCTCACACCATTATCCTCACCCCATTATTTTCACCCCATTATCCTCACCCCATTATCCTCACCCAATTATCCTCACCCCATTATCCTCACCCCATTATCCTCACACCATTATCCTCACCCCATTATCCTCACCCCATTGTCCTCACCCCATTATCCTCACCCCATTATCCTCACACCATTATCCTCACCCCATTATTCTCACCCCATTATCCTCACCCCATTATCCTCACCCAATTATCCTCACCCCATTATCCTCACCCCATTATCCTCACCCCATTATCCTCACCCCATTATCCTCACCCCATTATCCTCACCCCATTATCCTCACCCCATTATCCTCACCCCATTATCCTCACACCATTATCCTCACACCATTATCCTCACCCAATTATCCTCACACCATTATCCTCACCCCATTATCCTCACCCCATTATCCTCACACCATTATCCTCACCCAATTATCCTCACCCCATTATCCTCACCCAATTATCCTCACCCCATTATCTTCACCCCATTATCCTCACACCATTATCCTCACACCATTATCCTCACCCCATTATCCTCACCCCATTATCCTCACCCCATTATCCTCACACCATTATCCTCACCCAATTATCCTCACCCCATTATCCTCACCCCATTATCCTCACCCCATTATCCTCACCCCATTATCCTCACCCCATTATCCTCACCCCATTATCCTCACACCATTATCCTCACCTCATTATCCTCACCTCATTATCCTCACCCCATTATCCTCACTCCATTATCCTCACACCATTATCCTCACCCCATTATCCTCACATCAATGCTAATTACCCCTTAGAATCAAAGCTCAAGAGAATTGTACTTACAGATCTCCTCACCCAATTATCCTCACCCCATTATCCTCACCCCATTATCCTCACCCCATTATCCTCACCCCATTATTCTCACCCCATTATCCTCACCCCATTATCCTCACCCCATTATCCTCACATCAATGCTAATTACCCCTTAGAATCAAAGCTCAAGAGAATTGTACTTACAGATCTCCTCACCCCATTATCCTCACCCCATTATCCTCACCCAATTATCCTCACCCCATTATCCTCACCCCATTATCCTCACACCATTATCCTCACCCCATTATCCTCACCCCATTATCCTCACCCCATTATCCTCACCCCATTATCCTCACACCATTATCCTCACCCCATTATTCTCACCCCATTATCCTCACCCCATTATCCTCACCCAATTATCCTCACCCCATTATCCTCACCCCATTATCCTCACCCCATTATCCTCACCCCATTATCCTCACCCCATTATCCTCACCCCATTATCCTCACCCCATTATCCTCACCCCATTATCCTCACACCATTATCCTCACACCATTATCCTCACCCAATTATCCTCACACCATTATCCTCACCCCATTATCCTCACCCCATTATCCTCACACCATTATCCTCACCCAATTATCCTCACCCCATTATCCTCACCCAATTATCCTCACCCCATTATCCTCACCCCATTATCCTCACACCATTATCCTCACACCATTATCCTCACCCCATTATCCTCACCCCATTATCCTCACCCCATTATCCTCACACCATTATCCTCACCCAATTATCCTCACCCCATTATCCTCACCCCATTATCCTCACCCCATTATCCTCACCCCATTATCCTCACCCCATTATCCTCACCCCATTATCCTCACACCATTATCCTCACCTCATTATCCTCACCTCATTATCCTCACCCCATTATCCTCACTCCATTATCCTCACACCATTATCCTCACCCCATTATCCTCACATCAATGCTAATTACCCCTTAGAATCAAAGCTCAAGAGAATTGTACTTACAGATCTCCTCACCCAATTATCCTCACCCCATTATCCTCACCCCATTATCCTCACCCATTATCCTCACCCCATTATTCTCACCCCATTATCCTCACCCCATTATCCTCACCCCATTATCCTCACATCAATGCTAATTACCCCTTAGAATCAAAGCTCAAGAGAATTGTACTTACAGATCTCCTCACCCAATTATCCTCACCCCATTATCCTCACCCCATTATCCTCACCCCATTATCCTCACCCCATTATTCTCACCCCATGATCCTCACCCCATTATCCTCACCCCATTATCCTCACATCAATGCTAATTACCCCTTAGAATCAAAGCTTAAGAGAATTGTACTTACAGATCTCCTCACCCAATTATCCTCACCCCATTATCCTCACCCCATTATCCTCACCCCATTATCCTCACCCCATTATTCTCACCCCATGATCCTCACCCCATTATCCTCACCCCATTATCCTCACATCAATGCTAATTACCCCTTAGAATCAAAGCTTAAGAGAATTGTACTTACAGATCTCCTCACCCAATTATCCTCACCCCATTATCCTCACCCCATTATCCTCACCCAATTATCCTCACCCCATTATCCTCACCCCATTATTCTCACCCAATTATCCTCACCCCATTATCCTCACACCATTATCCTCACCCAATTATCCTCACCCCATTATCCTCACCCAATTATCCTCACCCCATTATCCTCACCCCATTATCCTCACCCCATTATTCTCACCCCATTATCCTCACCCCATTATCCTCACATCAATGCTAATTACCCCTTACAATCAAAGCTCAAGAGAATTGTACTTACAGATCATTCAAAATCAATTGTGATTTGATTCCTAAAATGAACAAAATCCTAAATTCCTAAAACGTGTGATTTGATTACACGTCCGGTGTGTCTTCGTTATAAACATTAGTTTTAAAGATTTCAACAACATCTGTGTCATTGTTGTAATAAATTAAGTCATTCAAAAAAATTCGAAAAAAAGAAAATCTTTCGAAGAAATTTGCTTTTACACATACTAAGTTACAATTTTCAGTTGCCACTACTTTAAGTATGAAGTTGAAACGATAAGTAAAAAATATTTTTTACCGTAGAACTGGGAGTGACACTACTGGAAATCTAGAGGATTTAAGAGTGAGATGTGAGATACGGGATCCAGGAATGAGAATGGGGATTTCAGTGAGATTGGGAATCTGGGAGTGAGAGTGGAAATCTGGGAGTGAGATTAGGAATCTAGGATTTAGATTGGAATCTAGGAGTGAGATTGGGAATCTGGGAGTGAGAGTGGGAATCTGGGAGTTAGATAGGGAATCTGGGAGTGAGATTGGGAATCTGGGAGTTAGATAGGGAATCTGGGAGTGAGAGTGGGAATCTGGGAGTTAGATAGGGAATCTGGTAGTGAGATTGGGAATCTGGGAGTGAGAGTGGGAATCTGGGAGTTAGATAGGGAATCTGGGAGTGAGATTGGGGATCTGGGAGTGAGATTGGGAATCTGGGAGTGAGATTGGGGATCTGAGAGTGAGATTGGCGATCCGGGAGAGAGATCGGGGATCTGGGAGTGAGATTGGGAATCTGGGAGTGAGATTGGGGATCTGAGAGTGAGATTGGCGATCCGGGAGAGAGATCGGGGATCTGGGAGTGAGATTGGGGATCTAGGAGAGAGATCGGGGATCTAGGAGTGAGATTGGGGATCTGGGAGTGAGATTGGGGATCTGGGAGTGAGATTGGGGATCTGGCAGTGAGATTGGCGATCCGGGAGAGAGATTGGGGATCTGGGAGAGAGATTGGGGATCTGGGAGAGAGATTGGGGATCTGGGAGAGAGATTGGGGATCTGGGAGAGAGATTGGGGATCTGGGAGAGAGATTGGGGATCTGGGAGAGAGATTGGGGATCTGGGAGAGAGATTGGGGATCTGGCAGTGAGATTGGGGATTTGGGAGTGAGATTGGGTAACTAATGATACTGTCTGCAAAAACACATTAAGAATATCTGGTTGTACGGGCAAGCTGTCAGGTCCCAAGTGAGTAAGTGAGTCAATCCCACCGGATCGTGTCCCAGCATGAAGGGACAAGCTTTTGCACTAATTAGGCGGCTAGCTGTGGGAAGCTTCTTGAGATGATGAGGCTTACTGGCAAGGTAGGATCTGGGAAGACCCAATTCCGAAAGAAAAAGTTGCTTTGCCTCTAGTCATTTATCCCAGTCTCTCTACCTGTCTTCTCGCTTTCTCTTTTTCGTTAGTTTGGTCTCCTCTTTCACCTGTGCCCAGTCAGTGGGCTATATTTTGCCAATGCACACTGCCTGTTGCGTGCATGGAACTGGGCGGTAGGGAAGGTGGTAAGGAGGTCGCGTAAGGTCACACTGCTCACTCGCTGCCCAGATACGAGCTACACCGAGAGGAAGATCAGGAAGCGACCTCGGCTCTGAGAATGTCGAACAGGGCAAAAAAATTTCTGTCTGGATAATTTATCATCTCACAGCTTTTTGTTAGTTTTTTCGGATATTAGTAAGAGTAATCTATCTTGGCAGCAGCTCTGTGGGGGCAGTTGCTATCCGTCACTGTTTGAGTACCCTCTTGCCTGTCTGCCTCTTCTCCCTCTCTCAATCTTTCTTACCTCTTCTGTTCCGAACAGGGCCAGCTTCATTATGAATTATCCATCCAGTTTATCAGTGCCTTGTACTTTTTAGGTAGACCTGTCCGAGCTCATTTATTACTCTGCAGCTGGTGTTTTTTTCTGTCTCTTAAATCTGGCAATGTTCGGCTGGCCCGCTGGCTAATTCTCTTCCCATGGGAATTAGGGATTAAGGACACTGGCTAGTGCGTGTATGCCACTGGAGGGAAGATTCGGGGAGGTAGAAAGATGAAAGCAGGAGAGGCAGACGGAGAGGAAGAGGGAGAGGGAGAGGGACAGGGAGATGGAGAGGGAGAGGGACAGGGAGCGGGAGAGGGAGAGGGAGAGGGAGAGAGAGAGGGAGAGGGAGATGGAGAGGGAGAGGGACAGGGAGCGGGAGAGGGAGCGGGAGCGGGAGCGGGAGAGGGAGAGGGAGCGGGAGAGGGAGCGGGAGCGGGAGCGGGAGAGGGAGAGGGAGCGGGAGCGGGAGCGGGAAAGGGAGAGGGAGCGGGAGCGGGAGAGGGAGAGGGAGAGGGAGAAAGAGAGAGGAGAGGGTGAGGGAGGGAGAGAGGGAGAGGGAGAAGGTGAAGGAGAGGCAGAGAGGGAGAAACTATTTAGAAATATTTATAAATATATATTTTAACCTGTTGAGAGAAGAAAGGGAGGGTAGAGAAAGCGACAAGGAAGTAGATGAAGAGAAAGAGAGAGTGTGGAAGAACGCTAACTACCAGCTGTTGAGCACTTGGCTCCTCCCAGCTGTCCCAGCAATGGGGGGGGCGCCCATGCAGAGCCAGCCAATCCAGTCAGCCCAGCACCCCCCCCCCCCAAAATACTGGACCCCTTATCAGTCCCCGGTTCCCCCAGAAACCAAACTCGCACGGAGCAGACGATCCTGGCATGAAACAAAGTCAGACCATGTCGGACAGAGCTGTCTCGCCGATCCCCATTGTGGTGGAGCACCTGGTGCCAGACGAGGACGAGGAGGCATCCGGCAACATCGACGAGGAGGCCGTCGAGGAGCAGCCGTTGCAGCAGCCGGTGGACAGCGAAGCCGAAGACAGCCTGTCAGCGGCGCGACTTCCCGAGCGAAGCTCCGGCCTGCAGATCAACAAGCCGCGGTCTAACAGCTACGATGTGACCGACGTTCGTGCTGGCAGTGGCGGCGGCGGCGGCGGCAGCGGCGGCGGCAGATGCTCAGCTGATGAGGATCTGCAAGCTAGTAGCACCTCGCCAGATCGCAGCGGCGGAGGCAGCAGCGGAGCATCTCCCCGGGGCAGCAGCAGCGGTGGCGGCGGCATCTTCAGCTGGCTGGCCCTGCCGAATCTTGTCGGAGGAAATCGAAAGCGCGGGCGCTCGCTAGAGATTCCCAGGACGTGCGTCCACTGCGCCCTGGCTAGGGAGCTGCGACTGGAGACTGAGGAGGCCGCCGCTGCCGCTGAGACCGACAGTCTTGGGGTGAGATCGGGGATCTGGGAGATTAGGGATCTGAGAGATTGAGGATCTGGGAGATTGGGGATCTGGGAGATTGGGGATCTGGGAGATTGGGGATCTGGGAGATTGAAGATCTGGGAGATTGGGGATCTGGGATATTGAGGATCTGGGAAATTGAGGATCTGGGAGATTGAGGATCTGGGAGATTAGGGATCTGGGATATGGGGGATCTGGATCTGTCCACTAATCCTTCAAAGCTGCCCCCCCCCCCTGATCCTTCAATGTTGCCCCCCTGATCCTTCAGTGCTGCCCCCCTGATCCTCCCCCCCTGATCCTTCAGTGCTGCCCCCTGGATCTGGGAGATTTGGATCTGGGATATTGAGGATCTGGGAGATTGGGAGCTGGGAGATTGGGGATCTGGGAGATTGGGGAGCTGGGATATTGAGGATCTGGGAGTAAGATATGAGATCTGGGAGTGAGATTTGATGTTTCCCCCCCTGATTTGGAGATTTTGTCGCATGGAAGGTCGGGAATAATATCATAAAACGAACCATGGAGAAAACCATGACGCATAAGTCAATCCACCAGATCGTGTCTAAGCAGAGAGTGACAGGCTGTGGCACTGCATGCAATTTCAGGCTGGCAGTGAGAAGCTTCTGGGAGGTGAGGTGGGCATTCTAAGGGAGACATGGGAAGACACGCAAAAAAACGATGGGATTAACACCTGGATGATGGGATCTCTAATTATTTGATTAATACTTAGACGATGGGATCTCTAACTAAGGGATTAATACCTGGATATAGGGATCTCTTATTATGGGATTAATACCTGGATGTAGGGATCTCTTATTATGGGATTAATACCTGGATGTAGGGATCTCTTATTATGGGATTAATACCTGGATGTAGGGATCTCTTATTATGGGATTAATACCTGGATGTAGGGATCTCTTATTATGGGATTAATACCTGGATGTAGGGATCTCTTATTATGGGATTAATACCTGGATGATGGGATCTCTAATCAAGGGATTAATACCTGGACGATGGGATCTCTAATTAAGGGATTAATACCTGGATGATGGGATCTCTTATTAAGGGATTAATACCTTAATGATGGGACCTCTAATCAAGGGATTAATATCTGGATGATAGGATCTCTAATTTTAGGATTAATACCTTAATGATGGGATCTCTTATTATGGGATTAATACCTGGATGATGGGATCTCTTATTATGGGATTAATACCTGAATGATGGGACCTCTAATCAAGGGATTAATACCTGGATGATAGGATCTCTAATTATAGGATTAATACCTTAATGATGGGATCTCTTATTATGGGATTAATACCTGGATGATGGGATCTCTTATTATGGGATTAATACCTGGATGATGGGGCCTCTAATCAAGGGATTAATACCTTAATGATGGGACCTCTAATCAAGGGATTAATACCTTAATGATGGGACCTCTAATCAAGGGATTAATACCTTAATGATGGGACCTCTAATCAAGGGATTAATACCTTAATGATGGGACCTCTAATCAAGGGATTAATACCTGGATGATAGGATCTCTAATTATAGGATTAATACCTTAATGATGGGACCTCTAATCAAGGGATTAATACCTTAATGATGGGACCTCTAATCAAGGGATTAATACCTGGATGATAGGATCTCTAATTATAGGATTAATACCTTAATGATGGGATCTCTTATTATGGGATTAATACCTTAATGATGGGACCTCTAATCAAGGGATTAATACCTTAATGATGGGACCTCTAATCAAGGGATTAATACCTGGATGATGATGAATGGCTTTTAGATAATCTGATGACATTTCGGCCATTCCAAAGTGACCCGAAAATTGCTTTCCGCACCATGCAGGCAGCTAAGGCGGCTTTCCAACGGATTAAGCCGAACCAGGAGACTGCGAAGCTTCATCAGCACCACTCGCCAGTGCCCAACCTGCTGCAGGTGCCGACCGCGGCTGGCCAAGGCAAGATGCGGTCCAGCTCCCTGGATGCCTGCTGGTACCGCCGTGGCGGCGGCGGCGTCGCCATCGGCAGCAACAGTTCGACGAATTCGCCAGCCGAGAAGACGGCGCCAAGCGACGCGGCAAAGCCCAGGGCGTTCTCGTTCGACGTCGCCGCCAGCACCTCATCGGCGGCTGCGGCTGCGGCCGAGCTGTCCTCGCGTCGGAAGCGCAGCGGCAGCAGCCGGAGCGGCGGCGGCGGCGGCGGCGGCGGCGACTCGAACTCGCCAAGCGGCTCGAACTCGCCCGCCGCGACTGGTAGCGGCGGCAACAAGGCCTCCATTGCGTGAGTTGCTTAAGCACCAGGGGCTTTAGCACCAGGGGCTTTAGCACCAGGGGCTTTAGCACCAGGGGCTTTAGCACCAGGGGCGCCAGCACCAGGGGCGCCAGCACCAGGGGCGCCAGCACCAGGGGCGCCAGCACCAGGGGCGCCAGCACCAGGGGCGCCAGCACCAGGGGCGCCAGCACCAGGGGCGCCAGCACCAGGGGCGCCAGCACCAGGGGCGCCAGCACCAGGGGCGCCAGCACATGACTTGTAACTTTTCAAGGAAAACTGGCCAGTTGTTGGAGGTGCGCCATAATTTTTGCCGATTATTTTAGAAAAAAATATGGCAAAATCCAGAGCTGTTTTGCAGTCCAGATTCCATCTCCAGGACTCCTTGGTGCTGGTTTGTTTTTGTGGCATTCATTGCTCACCCGCAAGCCATTCGAAATTTTGGCAAAGATTTGGGCGTGGCCTTCTCCTCTATTCTACCTTCCTGTCATACCCGACATATCTCAATTTCCAATTTTGTTCATTAGGGAACCATTAACTGTTCCCGCGGCTGCTCACGTCAGCACTCTGCCCCGGCTCCAGCTCTACTCTCGAACCTCTCTCATAATATTCAACATGAGACTCACAAGCTGCTAATGAATACGCAGTCTTACTTGAAAATATTGCTGCTCATGTTGCATGAGTAATTGTAGATTATTCATCAGGCTGTTGACTATCGATGTCTGTCACTCTGTCTATGACTAGCGATGTCTGTCACTCTCTATGACTATCGATGTCTGTCACTCTCTCTATGGCTATCGATGTCTGTCACTCTGTCTATGACTAGCGATGTCTGTCACTCTCTCTATGACTATCGATGTCTGTCACTCTGTCTATGACTATCGATGTCTGTCACTCTGTCTATGACTATCGATGTCTGTCACTCTCTCTATGACTATCGATGTCTGTCACTCTGTCTATGACTATCGATGTCTGTCACTCTCTCTATGACTATCGATGTCTGTCACTCTGTCTATGACTAGCGATGTCTGTCACTCTCTCTATGACTATCGATGTCTGTCACTCTCTCTATGACTATCGATGTCTGTCACTCTCTATGACCATCGATGTCTGTCACTCTCTATGACTATCGGTGTCTGTCACTCTCTATGACTAGCGATGTCTGTCACTCTCTATGACTAGCGATGTCTGTCACTCTCTCTATGACTATCGATGCCTGTCACTCTCTATGACTAGCGATGTCTGTCACTCTCTATGACTAGCGATGTCTATTAATCTCTTTTCGTATTGATTTCTACTCTTTCATAATTCAATCTTCCATTCCCTCAATCACACAGTCTGCCACTCTCATCATATTTTTGTCTCAAAGTCTACCCGCATTCACCGTTTTATCCAGCTGATCCTGTTGTTGTCAGACCAGATTCTTCTCTGCTGACGGAACCACTTCAAAAATCCGCCCACGAAAACCGAGAGTCAGCAGCCTCAGCCGAAAATACAGTTTAGATATTTTTTATTTAAAAAATTACACTATTGAATGGCCCTGGGATGCGATTGCGTTGTCGTCTGCAGCAGCGCGCGGCGGCTCGCGGATCAGCCGTACAACAAAAAACAAAGGCTGGCCTAAAAGTACACGGCTCCGTTTCGACAATATGCCTACCCACTCTCTCCTCTCTACCCCTGTCTTCTCATTTTGATTTGCCTGTTGCCCCACTCTTCCTCTCGCACCCTCTCTCCCTCTCTCCCTCTCTCCCTCTCTCCCTCTCTCCCCTCTCTCCCTTCTCTCCCTCTCTCCCTCTCTTCCTCTCTCCCCTCTCTCCCTTCTCTCCCTCTCTCCTTCTCTCTCTCCCTTCTCTCCCTCTCTCCCTCTCTCCCTCTCTCCCCTCTCTCCCTTCCCTCCCTCTCTCCTTCTCTCTCTCACCCTCTCTCCCTCTCTCCCTCTCTCCCTCTCTCCCTCTCTCCTTCTCTCTCTCACCCTCTCTCCCTCTATCCCCTCTCTCCCTTCTCTCCCTCTCTCTCTCCCTCTCTCCCTCTCTCCCCTCTCTCACCCTCTCTCCCTCTCTCCCTCTCTCTCTCCCTCTCTCCCTCTCTCCCTCTCTCCCCTCTCTCCTCTCTCTCCCTCTCTCCCTCTCTCCCCTCTCTCCCTCTCTCCCTCTCTCCCCTCTCTCCCTATCCCTCTGCCCCCTGTATCCACCATGCCCTCGATCAACCGTCTCATGTCCAAGCTTCCCAGGGTCCGCAGCCGGTTTCCATTCCCCCAGTGACGCCTTGTCAGCAGATGCAGGTGGTTTATCAAGTTTTAGTAAGCTCAAATGCAATCGCCCAGCACGTTTTGCCTCATCTCCCTTTTACAGGCTGCTGCAGTTCCTGTAAGCCTACAAATGGCCTTTATGACTGCATTTGCTAGCACTCGAACTTCCACCCCGCCTGTTGTCACGTTTCACTGCGGCAGACTCGCTGCTCTTTTGTTTCCTATTTTGCATAGAAAGTCATTTTTCAGTGGCAGTGAAGCTCGATTGAGTTGAATTTTTTCAGCTGTAAAATAGTTTTGATTTTGAAAACGTTTTATTTCTTTTTTTGTATGAACTAGTTCACGGCGCTCCTCCTGTTGCATATTTTATGAGTCATTGGAGCGATATTATAGCTGCAGTATTTTGGGCCCTTCACTTTTAATAGATAGCTGGATAGATAGATAGATAGATAGATAGATAGATAGATAGATAGATAGATAGATAGATGGATAAATAGATGGATAGATAAATAGATAGATAGATAGATAGATAGATAGATAGATAGATAGATAGATAGATAGATAGATAGATAGATAGATAGATAGATAGATAGATAGATAGATAGATAGATAGATAGATAGATAGATAGATAGATAGATAGATAGATAGATAGATAGATAGATAGACAGTGCATGGAAAGCCGTCCCTGTCTGTAGAAATTGAAACGAAATTCGAATCCATTAAGCTTCGCTCCTAATGAGGGTTTTGTCCGTCATCCTACTTTCTACCTTCTGTGGACTCAAAAAGTAGAAAAACCCCAAAAGAGCTTGCCTAATTAATGAATCCCTGATTAGAAACCCAGAGTGCTGGGGGCAAGTTAGCTGCGAGCTCGTCATGTTTCGTTCATGCAACTTCCTGCCGAGTACTTCGCCAATAATTGAATATTTTTCTTGTGAAAATGTGCGCTTCAAAGACTGGTTGAAGTTGTAGACAGGGTCTGCTTGTTAAGATGGCTTAATTAATAACCCTATTTTTAGGAATAGAGGTGTTCTATGGGTATCTAAGTGTCTAAGTGGATGTCTAATTGCAGGAATGGGGTGGGCGTCCAATTGGAGGAATGGGGTGGGTGTCCAATTGGAGGAATGGGGTGGGTTGTCCATTTGGAGGAATGGGGTGGGTGTCTGATTGGAGGAATGGGGTGGGTGTCCAATTGGAGGAATGGGGTGGGCGGCCAATTGGAGGAATGGGGTCGGGCCAATTAGAGGAATGGGGTGGGTGTCTGATTGGAAGAATGGGGTGGGTGTCTAATTGGAGGAATGGGGTGGGGCCAATTAGGGGAATGGGGTGGGTGTCCAATTAGGGAATGGGGTGGGTGTCTAATTGGAGGAATGGAGTGGGCGTTGAATGGGGTGGGTGTCTAATTGGAGGAATTGGGTGGGCGGCCAATTGGATGAATAGTGTGAGTGTCTGATTGGAGGAATGGAGTGGGTGTCCAATTGGAGGAACGGGGTGGGTTTCCAGCAGCTATTGAAAGGTACAAATGTAGCCTTAAATGTTATATCGGATTCGGTGATACTTTTTTCTTTTATTTTACTTTCAACTCGTATTGTAAGATTTATTTTCCAATGTCTATTTTTTTATTTTACTCATATTCGAATTTAAAAATATTATTAATCACGTACAGTTGATGTTGCTGCATTTGGCTGAAGCCTATATTTGTTAAGGTCAGTAATAAACAAAAATTTTTCAGGAAATTGCTGCACATCGCTTCCGCAGGAGGCGCTCATGGACAACAGCAGCAGCCTGCAACTCCTCCTGAGCCTGCAAAACTATGGAATTCCTCAATTGACTGGGGTGTAAGACTTATCTGCAAGTATGGCTATCAATGTGTCTCACATGTCTGACTGTCATCATAGAGACACACTCTCCCTCTAGAGATCTCTGGAATTTCCAAGTGGTATTCAAAATCTCTATAGGATCCTATAGGATTCTAGAGTCTATATGGGATCTCGAGAATCTCTATGGGATCTCGAGAATCTCTTTGGGATCTCGAGAATCTCTATGGGATCTCGAGAACCTCTATGGGATCTCGAGAATTTCTATGGGATCTTTTTGAATCTTTATAGGATCTCTAGAATCTTTATGGGATCTTTTTAGATCTCTTTGGGATCTCTAGAATCTTTATGGGATCTTTTTAGATCTCTATGGGATCTCTAGAATCTCTATGGGATCTCTAGAATCTCTATGGGATCTTTTTAGATCTCTATGGGATCTCGAGAATCTCTATGGGATCTCTGGAATCTCTATGGGATCTCTAGAATCTCTATGGGATCCTTAGAATCTCTATGGGATCTTTTTGAAATTCTATGGGATCTCTAGAATCTTTATGGGATCTTTTTAGATCTCTATGGGATCTCTAGAATCTCTATGGGATCTTTTTGAAACTCTATGGGATCTTTTTAGATCTCTATGGGATCTCTAGAATCTCTATGGGATCTTTTTGAAACTCTATGGGATCTCTAGGATCTCTATGGGATCTCTAGAATCTCTATGGGATCTTTTTGAAATTCTATGGGATCTCTAGAATCTTTATGGGATCTTTTTAGATCTCTGGGATCTCTAGAATCTCTATGGGATCTTTTTGAAATTCTATGGGATCTCTAGAATCTTTATGGGATCTTTTTAGATCTCTATGGGATCTCTAGAATCTCTATGGGATCTCTAGAATCTCTATGGGATCTCTAGAATCTCTATGGGATCTTTTTGAAACTCTATGGGATCTCTAGGATCTCTATGGGATCTCTAGAATCTCTATGGGATCTTTTTGAAATTCTATGGGATCTCTAGAATCTTTATGGGATCTTTTTAGATCTCTGGGATCTCTAGAATCTCTATGGGATCTTTTTGAAATTCTATGGGATCTCTAGAATCTTTATGGGATCTTTTTAGATCTCTATGGGATCTCTAGAATCTCTATGGGATCTCTAGAATCTCTATGGGATCTCTAGAATCTCTATGGGATCTTTTTAGATCTCTATGGAATCTTTTTGAATCTCTATTGGATCATTTTAACATTTAAATAATTCCCTGCAATTAAATAGATCAAAAAGATTCCTTTCAGTAATAAATTTCTGAAGACTACCCTGGATTCATTTTTTAATGGCCTTGCAGTCCGAGGCCATCATCGGCCAGCACGTCTGGTTTGACAGCGGCTCCAGCAGCGAGCTCTGCTACGCTGGCGAGACCGAGTGTCTGGTGAGCTGTGCTCAACGACTTTTTATTTGTCAACATTTCAGTAAACAGATCTACCGGATAACTAACAGATGAACAGAGTCTTTTGAGAAACAGATTAACTGATAAACAGATATATCGGCATCAGCTATGCTCAGAGACAGGCATCAGCTATGCTCAGAGACATCAGCTATGCTCAGAGACATCAGCTATGCTCAGAGACAGGCATCAGCTATGCTCAGAGACATCAGCTATGCTCAGAGACATCAGCTATGCTCAGAGACAGGCATCAGCTATGCTCAGAGACATCAGCTATGCTCAGAGACATCAGCTATGCTCAGAGACAGGCATCAGCTATGCTCAGAGACATCAGCTATGCTCAGAGACAGGCATCAGCTATGCTCAGAGACAGGCATCAGCTATGCTCAGAGACAGGCATCAGCTATGCTCAGAGACAGGCATCAGCTATGCTCAGAGACATCAGCTATGCTTAGAGACATCAGCTATGCTCAGAGACATCAGCTATGCTCAGAGACAGGCATCAGCTATGCTCAGAGACAGGCATCAGCTATGCTCAGAGACAGGCATCAGCTATGCTCAGAGACAAGCATCAGCTATGCTCAGAGACACACATCAGCTATGCTCAGAGACAGGCATCAGCTATGCTCAGAGACAGACATCAGCTATGCTCAGAGACAGACATCAGCTATGCTCAGAGACAGGCATCAGCTATGCTCAGAGACGGACTAAACTACAAGAAAAACCAACTCATTCAGAAGTACAGATTCTATATTACCTAGATAAAGCACTCCATCATTTGCCATCATGAACTTCAAGTATTTAGCGGCCATCTCCGAGGCCCTGAAAACTCCGGGGTTATGCTTCTGGGCAGCAGAATCTATAGTCTATGGTCTTAATCCCGGGGTTTTCGCGCTGCATCCAAGACGGCTGTAGTGGCCCATTCAGGAGTGCATTGAATCTGTGGTTCACTGTAAGAGAGAATAGTGAACGCATGTTGTCTTTTAAATGTTGGTGAGTTGTGTATTGTTAAACCAATGCTAACAGCACTGAATACTTTCAATCTGGTTAATGTGCGATTTTAGCATCCTTCTGGTTTAGCTATTCAAATTCTGTAGCTGCGTTGTCTAAACCGCAATATTTTATTGCTTCCAAAACTTTAGAAAATTGGCTGCAAGAAGAAATGCGCCGTCTGCAAGATTGTTGTGCACTCTGGCTGCGCGGATGCCTTCAACAGGGTGAGTTGCTTGCGCTTTTATAATGAGTTTTTTTTAACAAATAAGACTTTTCTGCTTCTATTTAAGTTTTCAGGTTTTTTAGGCAGATGGAGTGACATTGGTACAGGGAGTGACATTTGTAGAGGATTACATCAATAGAGAGTGATCTTTGTAGGAGTGAAATTTGTAAAGGAGTGATATTTGTAGAGTGACGTTTGTTAAGATAAACATTTGTAAAGAAAGTGACATTTGTAGAGAGTGACATTGATAGAGAGGGAGTGACATTTGTAGGAGTGAAATTTGTAGAGAGAGTGACATTGGTAGAAAGAGTGACATTTGTAGAGAGAGTGACATTTGTAGAACTAGTGAAATTTGTAGAGAGAGAGACATTTGTAGAGACTGACATTGGTAGAGAGAGAGAGTGACATTTGTAGAACGAGTGAAATTTGTAGAGAGAGAGACATTTGTAGAGACTGACATTGGTAGAGAGAGAGAGAGTGACATTTGTAGAAGAAGTGAAATTTGTAGAGAGAGTGACATTGGTAGAGAGCGAGTGACATTGGTAGAGAGAGTGACATTTGTAGAGAGAGTGAAATTTGCAGAGAGTCACATTGGTAGAGAGACTGACATTTGTACTCGTAGAAGGGAGTGACATTGGTAGAGTGAAATTGGTAAACGGAGTGACATTGGTGGAAGATATGGAGGCAGTGGAACGCAACTCTCATAGAGTGATGTCACTCTAATTCTAGGCAAGCTTATAATCTTGACTGAGACAAGCACAGTAAGCAACAACAGGAACAGCAGCAGCCTCTTGTCCTCATCTTCCTTCATCTTTTCTAGGCTTAGGCATCCTCCTAGGCTAGCAGTTGCAGAGGCCAGATAGCATTAGCTGTAATTCATTTAGGGTCCGGTGCCTTAGGGAGCACTGTTTTTTCCCAACTCCCCTTTCTTCCTCAAAGATCTCCTTCCCAGAGCTGATTTATTATTAATGGCATTCTGCATGGCAACACAGCGGTATAGTTTGAGAGAATGCTGGTACTTTGAGTACCAGTGACTGCCTGCCTACTCTATGATTAATCAGGACATCAATTAGTGCGCCAGTCATATGCAAGTTTAGACTGTTCTATATTGTGGTCTATAGCTTATAAGGATGAAGTAATATTCTATTTAATGCAGTTTGTTTATTATGAAATATTATCTGCAACAGCTCGAGAAAACTTGGCATCGAAATATTCTAGAAAATGTAAGCTGCGCATTTTTATGAATTCTTGCGATGCTGAGGGTCGAAAAGTCTCTTGGGAATGATGTAGGGTGAGAAGGAAAGGAAAGGGCAAGAAGTGGGAGAGAGGGCGAGAGGGAGAGAGGGAGGAGAGGGGGAGAAGGGGAAGAGGGTGAAAGGGAGAGCGAGAGGGAGAGGGAGAGGGAGAGGGAGAGGGAGAGGGAGATGGAGAGGGAGAGGGAGAGGGAGTGGAAGACGAAGAAGAAGAGGGGGAGAGGGAGAAGAGAGAGGCAGAGAGAAGGAGTAAGAAAGAAAGAGGTAGAGCGGGAGAGGGAGAGAGGGAGATGGCACAGAGGGAAAGAGAGGAAGAGAGGAGGAGAAAGGGAGGTACAGGAGAGACAAGGCAAACGCGGCTATGAGAGGCTAGGGAGGGAGAGCATGGATGCAGATGGAGGGGAGGGGAGAGACAGGCATTCAAGAGAGATTAAGAAGGCTTCCCCATCAATGGAGACTGGGGCTGAGAGAAAAAGGTGGCAGGCAGAGAGGAAAGCGACGCAAATTTTAGATTAAGCTTTTTTGCTTTTGCCCAGGCGAGGTGTACCGAAGTGTGGCATCAATAGTCAGATATATAGGGAATTGGGTATTTGGGATGAAAGTATTCCTGACGGTGTGCTGTAGGCTTGAGTCAATCTGGGAATTTTTATGCTCTCGAGAACACTTCTGATCCAACTAGGCCAATGATTTGTACTTTTCTATATTTTGCTATTCAGTTTAAACTTGAGAATGGAAATATTTTCTAACACGCGAGTATGATAGGAAAGATGCGAATATATGTATGTACTTTTTCACAAATTTCAGTTGGAATTCCACTGCAGGCCAACCTTTCGAGAAGTGCGGGATCCTGACTCGGCTGGCTGCGAGGTAAGACAAATAAGAAACCGAGTTTAAATATTTGTTGAATGAGATAGCTGGCCGAGGGGGTTGTTGTCGGAGGGGGTTGTTGTCGGAGTGGGGTTGTTGGCAAAGTGGGGTTATTGGCGGGATGGGGTTGTTGGCGGAGTGGGGTTGTTGGCGGAGTGGGGTTGTTGGCGGAGTGGGGTTGTTGGCGGAGGGGGGTTGTTGTCGGAGTGGGGTTGTTGGCAAAGTGGGGTTATTGGCAAAGTGGGGTTATTGGCGGGATGGGGTTGTTGGCGGAGTGGGGTTGTTGGCGGAGTGGGGTTGTTGGCGGTGTGGGGTTGTTGGCGGTGTGGGGTTGTTGGCGGAGTGGGGTTGTTGTCGGAGTGGGGTTGTTGGCGGAGTGGGGTTGTTGGCGGAGTAGGGTCGTTGGTGAAGTGGGGTTGTTAGTGGAGTGGGCCGGGTTGTTGTCGAAGTGGGGTTGTTAGTGTATCGTGAATGACTTATTAAGAAAATAATACAATCAAATACATGCACAAGTACATGTAACATTTTATTTACCAAAACTTCAAGACCAAAATGATTTTGTTTAAAAACGAAAAATTTGCGTCCAAAAGACAAGGTCGCTGCGCAGCGCAAAAAATTTGCTACAATTCTGGCAAGTCTTTACTTCTTCGAAAACAAAACTTTTTATCTTTTTTAGCTTTAAAGTGTCCCCATTTATCATTGTAGCAGCAGCAGCAGCAGCAGCCCGTGACTCGACATCACTGGGTGCACAGGCGTAGGATGTCTGGAAAGTGCAAGTGCTGCGGCAAGGTAAGCAAAACATTTGGAAAAGTAAGGTTAGCCTGAATTTATTTTATTTAGTAATAAAAAATTTGTCAGAGTTGCATTTTGAGAGGGTTTTATTAAGCGATAATTTACTCTCTATGACCAAGTGATGAATAGCCCCTCTATGACCAAGTGATGAATAGCCCCTCTATGACCAAGTGATGAATAGCC